>JAVTVY010014772.1:0-59425 GCA_036873755.1 Hanleya hanleyi | reverse complement strand
TGTCCAACCTTCCAGAAATGCACTTAAATATATTTTTCATGGAACAAAACTGCATGGCTTATTTAGAGCCCGGAGTGATCAATTAAAACTGTCCCGGAAATGTGCAACTGTGAATAAACAAAACGTATAAAATCAAAGACACTTGTTGCCTTTTATTTAATAATGTCTTTGAAATGAACAATCCCTTCAGCGATACTTCCCGTGAACGTCCATTTATTTGAATTATGGTAGTAATAAAGCAGATGCCCGTGGATGCCGCCTCCGGAAGTAACTCTTGCGTCCTTCGTGGCTCGAAAGTCAAGCTGTGTGTAGACCAATAGAACAGACAAAAAAGCTGATCACTTTACTATTATTATGGCTAGACAATAAATTGACAGCTTGGCAATATTGTTTACTAATCAAGCAGGATTCTTACCTATATGCTCACCGGAAATTAGTTTCTTCCACGTATAGTCCTGCTGGATAGGGATATGGGACTTGCACAATCATATGTTTATTGGTTAGAATCTTACAACAAAATATAAACATAACGAAGAAATATGTGGATATGCGAATAATATCCGGAGAAAAGGCGGTCATTCCTCTAGTTTCAATATGTCCATGGAGCAAACAAATCTGCAATGTAGAATAAAAGTGCGTTAAGTTGACCATAATAAATAAAACACCGATAATCAAATATTTGGATTTGTTTCGATAAAGTCTCAAATAAAAGATTGGTTGTCAAAAAATACATCTGTCTCAGCGCATTGCCGAGAAATTCCCTTCAATCTAAAACATTAAAAATGCTTGAATGAAGACTCCACTTTCTCTCAAGTAGCGATGTTCAAATATCAGGGTCACCAAATATTCTCCCGTGACAATTCTTTTTCATGGCACCCATCAAAGTATAGCTCTAGAAACTTTCTGGATAATTTTAATGTATTCGTCTTGTGAATTGAAGGATCGTGAATATAGCGTTTTCCTCTCTGATCTGGTATATCGCCATGAACGTTTCGACAGACACGTGTTCTACACCGGTCTTTATTTTCCCGCCATGCGGGACAGTCCTGTGTCGACTTTTCTATGCTGGGGATAAACCGCAGTCGAAATGGAAGGCCACGTGCGTGTACGCGTGTGCTCCTTGACCGTACACAAGCTGGGTTTTTTTTCAGACAGACCCGTAGAATAAATTGCGATATTTCTAAAATATTAAAGCTAAACGCGCGTGTTGATGACACATGATTTTCCCTATGGACTGCAATACATATACAGGCCAAATAACATAAGAAACCTTTCCATTTTTTGGTTTATTTAACGTGAAACAGGGTCGATTTGCCGAGAATTTTCGGCGATATACCGACATTAGTTTTTTTTTATCAATTTCCTTGAAAACGCATTCATAAAATAAAATATTTAAATACATTTTTTATCTCGAGTATTATAGGATCATGAAAATATAAATATCATTTCTGTCTCTTCAGCTCTTTCATGTTATATTTATTGGGAAAAGTGTAACACGATTTGCCAGTGAGGTATTAAAACGTGCTCTGAAGTGGGCGAATTTCAGTGGAATTCCCCGCAAATCGTGTTACACGTTTTCCGGTAAACATTACAAGAAAACCGCTGAAATCATATAATAGTTTCATGGTCCCATAATACTCGCGATGAAAAATATTTATTCAGATTTCTATTGCATCCATACGTTTTCAAGGAAAGTGATCAAAACCTAGTGTCGGCATTATCGCGAAAATTTCCAGGCGAATCAACACCATTTTTCCACGGTAGACTTCCGTATCGCCCTGAATAACAAGGAAATATTTATCAACCTAAATATTTTTGAAACGGGTATTCCTTTAAGTTAAATAATAACTGAACATAATTCAGATCAGTAAGATATCGGCAGAGTTATCTGTTGATTACCTTTTCCGGCCTATTCAAAGAAATTGTTTACGCCGTGCATACATGGGGAGGGTGTTATTAAACCATTCAGTTTTATTTGCGTACGTGACACTTCCATTATCACAGCTAGATGGTTGTCATTTTCATAGAAAATGTTTGCACACAAACAGCGACTTCTCGTAATCAAACCTTTAAAACAAACGCGGAAGGCGATTAAAGTGTAATTTATTTCCCCTGTGTTAAACCCGTTTTCACATTCGCTGATAGCGCTATATTTTGTTACACATGTGCGCAGTTGAGAGCTAAGGCACGGCCTGTTCACCCAGTGTGTATTTATGCGCAGCTTAACACCTGCGATCGTCTTTTGTCAGCGGACAATCGTTTTCTTCCAAACGACGACGTTTTCTTCCGAACGACAGCGGTACCTTCGGCAGTCTACGGTGATGGTTTTTTTGATCGTTTGCTACACAAAAAAAACGATGGTGCAAACGATGGGTGTAGTAGCTGAGCGTTTTTTTCCATCGTTTAAAACGTCTCAACAGCAAACGCTGGTTGGATACCGTCCCTAACACAAAATGCTTTTCGTCCTCAATTATGGCTGGGCAAAATGGGCAAACGCGATCAAGGGGAGATAAATTTGTGTTACATCCTTTTTCAATCCTCAGTTGGCGATTACTCACTCGTAGACAACAAAAGCATTTTCGATGTTTATAACTGGGTGTATGTTCTAAGTATGGTTCAATTCCTTGGCTAGTCTATACGTTCGTAACTTGTTTCCAACCCCTTTCCGGACACTATCGTTGTGTAGAACGGAATGGAAGGTTTCTTGCAAATATTGTTTGGTTGCTTCAGAAATAGAGTTCAATTTAGCAGAAGGGCTCAGAAGATTATTACACTACACACAGGTGATATTTTTTATTAGCTGAACATTATCTCTGCTGTGTAGGAATCTGGAAGTGTCATGGAACAACTGGAAGCAAACCTCAAAGAAAAACAAACTCTGGATGCCAAAGCCAGCACAGCTGTGGAGCACAAGAAACAGGCCCTCAAAACTGAGGGGAAGAAACAAAAGGAGCTCAACAAACAGGCTGAAGAGGTAAGTTTTAGTGTTGTGCATGAGCATCGTTTATTTGGAGGACAAAGCTAATAAAATTCATGAGATCTGCTGGATGCCATTTGTACTAAAGCGCATGATACCCTACTGAAAGAAATTCGCTTGCAGACGAATCACGTCTGATTTGTTGACAGCAAAGTAGTCTGTGAGTGGCGTCCGAGTGAAAATAATCAATGTTTCAGTGTACCTTCAGTCGAGAAAGCCCTACAAAATATGAATTATTTTAATGTTTTCAAACATCCAGAATAAAGTAGAACAACAGAAGTATATAAGAAATAGAAAATGAACTGTTTCTTGACAAATAATGCCAATTTTCTCACCCCACGAGATGAAATATTTATGGTATTCATCAAGAAACGGTTGATATCCTGTATTCTTTTAGCAGGCCTTTATCTTTCCTATGTTATTTCTGTTGCGGTGTGCTGACAGGACATGTTATTTTAGTGTTGTTTTTATTCCGAAAATGATTATAAAATTGTTATTGTAAATTATGGTTGTTCAAGTCTTTAATAAAATTCGCACAAAGGTTTCATCACAACAGATATGGGAAGAAGTCAGTTCCCCTAGAAATTGCAACCCCATATCACCAGGGTCTTTGTCTCGTCTAAGTGTTGCACTGCGCATTATAACCATAGATATATTTTGAAGGCTTTAATTTATAACACAGGAATTGAGGATCCCATCCCTTACAGCCTTACATGTAGGACTGTTTCAAAAAAAAGGGGGTGGGGTGCCGGATTCAAGTTTTTTACCTGCCCCACCACCAACAGAAATGAATTTCATTAGAGACTGAATATCCATAAAAAGAGATTTATAGCAACTATGACAACCCAAAGAAATTATTTGCAGATCAAATAAATATAGAAACCATTTCCACATCTGCTTGATGTATTTTCGGTGACCAAAACTGCTAATTTGGCGATAAACATAGATTCAAACAGACCTTCGAATTCAGATCGCGCATGGGTTTTATTTTCGTCCGTGAACTGAGTTGTTTCTCTTCGCAGGTTTCAAAACATAGTATCAACTTGAACCCATCAGACTTTATAACATAACCTTCTGTCATCTAGGTACCCAACATCAATTATTATCAAGTGATGTTCAATAGAGAAATTTATCAGAATAATGACATATGTGAAACCAATATGAGATAAATACGAGATAATATCATCAAAACCGTAGCCTCCCTTTCCGTATTTCAATGGTTCAATATATATACTCTGACCTTTCCTGTGACCTGGACTCTACAAACTGTGCATGTTCACATCCAGATCAGACGAAAGTGAGCGAAACTGAGTTGGCAGGAATAGTTTGCACCGAAAGATCACGGAAGTTGATCAAAGACATAAATATTTATGATAGGATTAGTTGTAGATATACTTTCGCCCTCTAGTTTCGTTATTTGACCGGTAAGTTTCAGAAGTAACATTTGATTGAATAATGACCGCCCATGTAAATGAATTGATAAATCTCACCACATTTCCTGCATTTACCAATGGCCCATAGAAAAAAAGAAGCCCCCATCCGGTCAGCCCAGACCTTTGTTTCTAGAACAGCCCTTATAGTTGAACAACCCTTGTAGCCTTATTCGGAAAGGGTATGATATCCCCCTTAATCTTGGGCGCTCTTTAAGTTCGGAGGTAAGTAATTGCCTCACTTTCACTTTTCGCAATGCTCCTTGCAGTTATTCCAAATGATAGATTGAGAATCTATCCTGGAACGTTAGCTTGCAAAGTTCTTTTATGAACAGGTAAGGGTGATCCCACTCTCTAAAATGGAGGTTAAAAAGATCATCCTTTTTTGCTCAATAAATCAGTTTAAATAATGAATTCAGCAAAACCTCTTGAGGTGCACACAGACATAAATATCCCCATGAAATGGTAGTAAAAAAAAGCAAATTTTCATCTTTCTAATTTACATAATAACAGGCCAAAAATTTGTCAGGCTGTTGAAACAACATTGATTGGTTCTTCAAATGGCAAATTAAATTTAGGCCATGGAACAATAGATAGATTAAGAAGGAATCAAAAGTTATTGAGCAAAAACTAGATTTTTTACCTCCATTTTAGAGAGCAGGATCTCAATATTAGGTGCTGTACTGGCTGGGCTGATCAGTGTCCAGGGCAATAGGAACTGTGAGCACTCTCGTGTTCTAGCACATGTAGGCACCGTCATGATATGACTGAAACTAGGTTGAAAACGACATTAAACCCTACTACTCCCTCACTCCTATAATTTAAACATATGAACATATTGCTTCTGTGTACTCCATATGGGTAATATTATCTAATTAATCACTAAAAATAATTGTGACGGCGTATGGTACTTTTCGGAAGTTTTCTGTACCATGGCGCCTCCAGTGAAATTGGGGATATAAAACCCTTTCCAAATTTGGGCTGTTCCATTTAAAAAGGTATGGGAGGGGAGGAAGGCACTTAATATAATATTCTATGGGTCATAGGAGGAAATTCCCTTCAATCCATGTTATAACATTGGGAAGGCCAATAAAATTTCTATGGGTTGTGGGGGGTAATTCAAAGCTGCCTTCCGCCCCTCCCATACCTTTTTAAATGGAACAGCCCTTAGGCTATTGAACCTCCATTATGTCTGTGTTTGTCCATGTCTCATTGCTAGGACAAGTCCGCACTGAAGGGTAAGGAGAAGGAAGTGGAGAAGGTACAGAAGGAGCTGGAGAAACTAGAGGGCCAAAGTCAGAGTGATCAGGAGGCCCACACCGCCGCTCAGAAACATTACCATGCCGTCAGCGCCGGCCTCTCCAGCAATGACGACGGAGAGGACGCCACACTCAATGACCAGCTCATGGGTAAATTCATTTGTCACAGGAATTAGGTTTTTACAGTGAAACCAGTTGCCTTCCAAGCTGACCAAACCTGTAAATTCTGCAAATTGGTCCTGATGTTCAAAGGGCCCTCGGTACTTCGCTGGTGACCGCTTGACTGGATAAGTCCAGCTGGTCCATGTGTGAAAGTTTGTCAGTTACTTATCGAAGGGCGGTGGTTCTCCCCGGGAACTCCGGCTTCCTCCACCAACCAAACTGACGGTCACCATATGAGTGAAACAAACTTGAGTGTGACATTAAGCCAAATTCCCCCCCCACTGCCATTTGATGTTCAATATGCCCTGAATTTGGTCCTCTCGAACTGGTCAATGAATTTGACCCTCTCTAAATGGTCACTAACCTGTGTAAAATGAGCCTGGTCACATTGATGTTTGATGTAGCAGTTAACACCTCGTTCAAGCTTAATTTTGTTTTTTTCATTCTCATCTTGAAAGGAAACATCAGTGTTTATGATTGAAGCATACATTTGAAAAAATGGCTGCCGGCAAGGCCTAAATTAAAAAGGTGTTTGTTTGGGGTAACAGACCCTGGTCAGTGAGAACGGGTCGGTCGGTCGAAAATTTATTTTATTTTATTTTTTATTTTTTTATTGGTCAGTCAGTTTACGGTCTGTCTCACAGGCTCACCCGGGTGGGTCCTTGGCACAGGTGGGGATGTGGTTGTCGGTAGGAGATGGGAATGGAGCCATCTCCCCATTGGGTCAACACCGTGGCAATGGAGTCAATGTAATTCATTTTTTGTTAATGTCCTATAATCATGTTAATCATGTGGGGGGAGGGATGAATAATTATATGCTCCACATGGGCACCTGATTTGGCAATAAATATATTCTAATCTATTCATTACGATGGGATGGAATTTTCGGCAAAATTTCGGAGCCAGTTTATCTCAAAGCATTGAAATTCTTCACAGAATGTATATGTAATTTGCGCATTTTTATTCTGAAATTTACCATTACCTCGCATGTTATTTTCATAGCGCCTACAATGGTGCATCATTGCAAGCACAACGTCATCCTGCTTTGAAAATAACATGCGAGGTATTGAAGATTTTCTTTAAGTCTGAACAGATTTCCTTCAAATTTCAGAATAAAAATGCACAAATTACATATAGATACTGTGGGGAATTTCACTTCTCTGAGGAGAACATATATTGCCGAAAATCCCATCCCATCGCCATGCGAGGCAGACAATAGGTCAATAGTTCCAAAAAGTAAAAATTTACGAATCAGGTATTCCTCGTAGTTAATGACAAAAAGGGTACTGCATTTTGGTTTAACTGCTAAATATATATGCCCTATAATGCAGAGGAAATTTATCCCAAAATATCATGGCAAGTATGCCTCAAGAAGAATTGAGAAGCGTAACTTTTCGTTGATGTTGTTGTTGTTTAACTCCTGTCAGATTGACATACTGTTGGCTCCACGCTGCAGTCTTTGCATAGACAGCTACCTCTTCCCTCCATATTTCTGGGGATTATAGCCAATAGGTAGGACTGCTCTCGGCGTAACTCGGTATGAAATCGACAACGGATGATAAATAATATATTCACGAAAAAAAGTTGTCACAGATCACCTGTTCACTTCAAGTGGACACTGCCGTTGTTGTCTCGGAAATTTTCATGCCTCCTTCCGCGATGTCGTACATCGACCAGCAAAGAGACAAATATTTGTCCTCGATAACTATACCGTACAGCAAACCTGCTTAACTCATTCAGTACCGAGCTTCATTTCTGGCCTCGTACCAGTAGCTCCACAGCTGAGTCTCAATGCGTGCAGTGCACGAACATCCATCACAGAAACTGTCGACCAAAAGTTCATTTCAAAAATATTTTGTTTATGAAAGTGAATAAAATTTGAAACTTTATATCTCCATGAAATACACAAACATCAGAAATTGTGTTTGTGTTTATATTTTTATAATTATACATGAAAAATTATGCATGCAAATTTCATGAAAACATGTTTTTATCTGTTTGAAAAAATGCTTCAACAAAAATAACATCGAAATTGTCATGGTCTGGTTTCAGATGTACGTAATCTCTGGCTGGTAAAATTTATAGCTGATTGTAGTATACATTCCCTGGATAAAGATGATAATTTCCATAATTTATTTCATCCACATATCACTTATAAATTAAAGTTTTGATCTGGTAGTAATTTTCGTTGATAGTGATGATATTACGCGCAAAATAATGAAGTAGAAGTTTTTTTTCTCGTCTGATTCAATCGCGTCCATGCTCCGTTTCCCTGAACCGATTTCAATGAATGACGTACCATTGTAAAGCCCATTCATTCAGCTTTCTTCTCGTAGTACAATCACCATCGGATGGCCAGTGAAACGAAAGATTTGATTGGATTGAAAAAGGATGTTCAGAAACGATCTTTCTGATAAGCCCGCTGCTTTGGGCAAGTGGATTGGATAAGAGCGTTCCCATGACGAAGGCGAGCCAATCGGGCTGCGTCATCACCGCGGGTTTCGTTTGGAGAAATCAAAACAGAAAAGATGGAGTGAAATTCTGACAAGTTGGTGTCGGACAATAGCAGAATATTTAGGAAATAAATTTACCAAACGTATACGATCGTAGGAATTCTCAACAATGGATATATACCTGTACCGTGACAGAAAATTTGACAGAAAATATCTCGTGAATTCGTCAGATTTCTCAAGGAATCGGATGCCACTTCAAGGTATTTGAACATTTGCAAATGTCGGCCAAAACTGCGCGATTTTCTCACAGATCTCTTCTCGGAATATAGTTTTATTTCGTTTTATTTTTCATTCAATACGAAAATGCTTTATATATAATCGGATAGATAGCGATCTTATCTTTCGATATATGTATGGTTTACGTGATATTTCTTCCTGAATAGACCAGAAAAATAAGAATTCCAATAGCAGTGTATACGGCCGACTTCATTTTGGAAATTTTCGTGATTTTATTTTTTATCTGCGTTTTCAAACAACGATCTTGAAATAATTTTTCTGTTAGTCAAATCCAAATTTCGGAAATTGTTACGCGAGAAAATAAGCTTCGTAAACATATAGGCCTTTAATTACATTTGACAATGCTTAGATATGAAAATTCTATTTTCCCACGACAGTTATGTTTTGCGCCATATGGCGTCTATGGGGTTGAGGAGGCCCAGATCTGTGACGCCAAATGGCGCTTACGGTACCGAATGAGTTAAAGAGTTCACCCCATTGGCAACCTTAGTTGAATCTTAATCCTTTCTCATTTATTCGGCAAAGTGGCCATTTCGGTTCTTTTTCCTGACAAAAACACAGGTGGGCCGCCAATTTCAACCATGCGGTGTCGTGTCGGGAACTCTCGTGTGACTTTGCTATGTTAAAAATTTTGAGGGCTCCCGATTGCCACTCAGTCCGGGAAATCAGCGAGACTGTTCCCACGAGTTTTCGAACTGCTAACATTTGATTTTCCTAGACAGATTAGGGGAACAAAAAAATTCCAGAAAAATATTTCTTAAAAAGTTTTGAGTCGCGGGGATATTGTTGGGTCGGTCGGGTTACCCCAAACAAACACCTTTTTAATTTAGGCCCAATATAAATAGATTCCCTGCTTGTCTATGCTATACCTATTGATGTACATTTGCACTTAACCACATAAATGACCCAATGTTTTTCTTCACCATTTTAGCTGCTAAAAATGAAATAAGCACTGCTGAGACAGAGACAAAACAGGCACAGATGAGGTATGGCCATAATTTGTGTAGTGTTACGCTAGCTTAGACATTTCCTGTTTTGTTCTGGTAAATTACCAAATAAGCAGTTACAAGCAAATGAAGGCTATATCTCCCCAATATTTTATATGATGAAATTCTACATGTTCTTTCAACATTTCTGACAGTCATTAGTTCTTTGAAATGATGCTGAATGTTATTGTTGTCAGCCCTCGCGAATAAGAAATTAACCTTGGCAAAAACAATTACAGAGGCAAATTAATAAAATAGATTTTACGACAGCATTTTTATCTTGCCAGCCATGGTATGTGAATTTCCCTGAGACTTAAAATAGCTGCCTTTCATATGATATGAAACTGTAGAAAAGTAAATATGGCAAAAAGTTTTTAAAAAAGGGCTAGTATATTCCAATATTGCAAGGAAAATTTATTTCCTGAATGCCTCGGCAAAAAATGCTGTGGTAAAGTCATCCTGCATCAGCAGTAAGGTCGACATTTGCTGTGGTTATTTGCGAAGGCTGGATGTTGTAGTGCGATCAGAATTGATTTGATTGTTATTTGCTTGGTTGAATTCCCAGGTTAAAGCATGCCCAGCAGGAGATCAAGAAGAAAGAATCCGAATTGAAGAAGACAGACCAGGACTACAAAAAAGACCAGGCAGCGCAGGGAGCAATAGAGAAAAATATGGAAAAACTAGAGGTAAAGTTTCAAATCGAGGGCTTTCCTGGCTGTAAACCAATATCAGAAAGCTATAATAAAAACTTTCTTAACTGCTTTATTTAAGGCTGCCACTGGAGAAGAGTCTACAGAGCCTAGTTCTATCGCTCAGTGCTCCTACAGGGCTTCAGATTACCACAATGTGGACAAGCCCGCTACTCGATACGGCAAAAATTTTTAGGCAGGAAAATGCACCCAAATTAGTGCAAATATTCTGGCAAAATTTTTAGAACACGAAGTTGACAAAATGGTCCCGAATCATCCGTATAATCCACTATTTCTTTATTTCAATGATTTTAGACAGTGATCAAATTTATTAGAACCACTGATTGAATTTTTCCCCCAAAATTGGGGGGTGATTGAATGTTGATTGGGGAATTGAATTATTAGATTTACTTGTGGTCACGCTAAGCTGAATTTTGTTTTTGATAGAATGAGATGAAGAAGTTAGGTTATGAGGATGGGAAGGATGAGAAACTGTCTGCGGAGAGGAGAGGTCTAAACCAGGAGGTCCAACAACTGAAGGAAAAACTTGATCAGCTCGAAGCCAGGTACATGGTGGCTGGGAACAGAAACAACCCAAGTTTTGCCAGTTCATACCTATCATACACATTACTTTATACGACCAACTGCAGAATATAATCAACTCTTTTTACAAGTTTTTCCTGTCCCCCCACCCACCCCGCCATCCAGCAGCATAGTTTTGCATGTAAATTTTTAATATTTTAATCTTTGTTATGTTTGTGTAGGTTCCCTCAGCTCCAGTTTGACTACAGAGATCCAGAGAAGAATTTTGACAGGCGCAAGGTACATGGCCTGGTCTGTAAACTGATCAAGGTCAAAGAAGGTCACACAGCTACAGCCCTGGAAGTGGCGGCAGGAAGCAAGGTAAAACGTTGTACAAAGAATGAATTCATAGCAACTTGCTGCAGGACAATGAATGACACACCATATTGCTACATGTCAGTCGTGTGGCTTTCTCCTGAGCGATACACTGGAAAAAACATTTTCTTATAAAAAATAAATTTTAAAATATCTTAAATCGATAATCATTATAATCAGTTGTCCTGTAACTGAAAATATTATTGGAAAATAGGAGAAATAGACATGTCATTCGCCAATATTAAACTGGCAGATGTTCTTGAATTAAAAAAAAAACAATTCAGAATTTTAAGGAATAATTTTTTCCGAATTATTCAACTTCTGCTCAAGTATCCTGTCTGACCACTTTTCAACAGTTCAACTGTTATATCAACTGTAAGGGGATGTCACATCTTTGTTTGCAGTGGTATACAAATTAATTTCTCTCTTACAGCTGTATAATGTGATTGTGGATACTGAGGTGACAGGGAAGAAACTGTTACAGAAGGGAGAGTTACGGAGACGGTACACCATCATCCCTCTCAACAAGATTGCTGCCAGGTCTATCAATGCTGACACAGTCAAACGGGCAGAGAGTCTGGTAACCACACGGTTATTGTCTATTTCATTTATGCTAATCCCACTAATAATTCAATGAAATTCCCCACCATAAAATCTGGGTGTGATCAAATTTGACAAAATGGTTCAAAATAATGCATGTTATCAATTATGTTTTTTTTTCAATGATTTTAGAGGGTGATCAAATTTATTAGAACCAGTGATTGAATTTTGTCCCAAAATTTGGGGGTGAGTGAATTTTGATAGGGGGATTGAATTATTAGATGGCTTACCATACAGTACAAACTCCGGGATTCAGCCAATTTTCAGCACTAGTATCTGTGCTGTATTAAGATAGTCTAATCCCAAAATAACAAAAAACACTGTTTATCAAACAACTCTATGGCACAATGTTCAAGAACATTATTTTTATCCAAGACTCAGATTCAAATAATTCCTCTAATAAATCAATCAGCGGAAGTGATATTTGAGGTATTCAAAATAAGGGATGATCGATTTATTTCAACTGAGTGAAAGTGGTGATTCACAAAAGTCAGAGAAATGAATCTTGGATCATCAAGTGCCCGGTTTCCATTACCACGACTTGTGACAATCATGTCCGGGACGGTACAGGTGATTCGTTCCAAATTCTACTTACAAAGGGTGTGATTCAATACAATCCAGCTAATTGCAGTTTTAATACTCCAGTATCAGCAGAATTAATACCCTGTTATCAAACACGATCTAGTTAAAACGGTCGGTGATCACTTGCCAAGTGCTCGCTTGTGAAACTTGCTCTAAGGGAAGGGAGACTACTCTAGTCAATAAATGATTCTGGTTCTGATTCTGCCTTACAAACGAGATTGACTGAAATTCGGGGGTGATTGAATTATTACAAACTTCTGACCGTATTTTCCTCCAAAACTCAGGAGTGATCGATTTCCTATAGGGTAATCGATTTATTAGAGGAATTAACGTACTTGCCATTGGCAATAAGAAGGATTGATGCCATGCTAAAACATGACAGGGTTGGCTGCTTGTGAAACTAGAAATTTATTTTATTCAACCTTTACTAAGAGTTTCTCTCTACATTTGATATTTCCTGTCTGTATTATCCAAAGGTTGGTAAGCAGAATGTACACACTGCCCTGTCTCTGGTTGGCTATGAGAAGGACCTCCAGGCGGCCATGGAGTTTGTGTTTGGGGCGAGCTTTGTCTGCTCGGATATGAACACTGCCAAGAAGGTCACTTTTGACGAGAAGGTCATGAAGAAATCTGTGACCCTTGATGGAAATTCGTTTGATCCTGCCGGAACTCTTACAGGAGGTGAGATATCAGTATATCTATAGTTAGAGGATAACCCCATCTGGTTCGATTGACAGCATATTTTCCAGTAGTAATTGTTCTGAGCCTGGAGACTTCACCAAGGCATATTTTGACCTGGTGACGGTCTTATATGAATCACTATTCATTGTGCCTAATGTTCAGCATCGAGAGAACATGAAAAATGAACAGGTTAGCAAGGACCGTCTCTCTAAAATGGAGGTAAAAATTTACAATTTTGTCCAATAAATTCAAGAATATATTGAATGATTCCACATCGGATGGTATTGAAAAAGCAAATTGTTTATTTAATTTGCATAAGAATAGAGCTGTTTTGTTCACTATCAAATTATAAGACTATGCATGCTTTCATTTGAAAACCACTGTTACCACATGTAGCAATATATAAGTCACCTGAAGATTTTGGAGCATTATTAAGTGAAAAGTTATTAAACAAAAAAAAACTTTTTCACCTCCATTTTAGAACCTGATGAATGACCTCCAGAAGGCACAGGGAATGATGGGTCATTCCATTTGTTGGGAAAGGGTAGTTTATGTGTCAGTAATATATTATCACTGTCAGGATTAGAAAATTTCTTATAAGGTAACTACATGTCTGCTTATTGATCTTCAGAGACTGGTGGGTCATTCCATTCTCCAAATAGGGTACTTAGGTGACTGTCACTGATGGCTTCAACCCTTTAATATTGTCTGTTCTACCTCCATATTTTGTGTAGGTGGTAGATCCCAGACCACATCTATCCTCATCAGGCTTCAGGAACTGGTGGAAGTCGAGGAGAAACTGAAGGACAAACAACAACAACTTCACCAGGTGGACATGGAACTGGACTCCCTGAAAACAGTCGCTGACAAGTGAGTTTATTCCCCCTATTGCTCTATTCAGAAAGTCTGTTATCTCTCCCTCGCTCTTTAAGATTGGATGTATAAAAATGTGCTTTTGGTAAGTAAAGACCTCGGTTACGCTTTCACAGTTATTTCCAATTATAGATTATATTAAACTAGTTCAGACTATTTGTGCGAAAAACTATTTTGTTTCAGGGAATATCTGTCTACAGTTACTGAAACTAACCGAACGTTCCCTGAACGACTGTGCCCCTAGTGGTACAGGGAAGATCAAACCTTTTCCGAATAAGGCTACACTATAGCTGTCCAGCTGTCTCATTTTGACTCGGGAATTTCTGAGAAGACAAGATCATACGAATACCAATATTTCTACAGCTGGATTTGTTTAATTGGTCATTTTCTGAAAAACCGATGTTCAACCTAGAAATACTATAGACTAATCTTACCTGTAACTGAAGAATAATGTGTAACAGGTGGTGCCTAGGTGTAGAATAATCCTACTCTGCATTGATAATACTCGATCATACGTGATGGATGTGATGACCTATTGTACTCGCAGGTATCGTCAGTTGAAGCAGCAGTATGACCTGAAGGTACACGAGGCGTCCTTGGTGAAGTCCAGACTAGAGAATAGCACTCATCATCAACAACTGGAGGAGGTCAACACACTCAAACAGTCCACTGGTGAGTGCACACTAATATCACAATCAAGGATTCATTCAAATTATCAACTTGTGCTAGAGCTCCGATTTCAAGTAACTTGAAAGGAGTACGGCAGTGATGTTACAAACGTTTTTACAAGCATGGCATGATTTCCTCAATGAAAATGGGGATATAATCCCTTTTTTCCTATGAAGTAGGCTCTCATTTGCAAATTGTCTGGTGATGAGTGAGTCCATCCGAATCCTTTTGTTGGCAAAATAAAGAGAACCGTTGACATTAGAACCTTGATTTTTGGCATGAACGTGCATTAGGGGACTGTTACCAGCAAGTTCTAAGCTGACCTACTTTGATGAAAATTTGACCTACTTAGGTGACCTATAACATAACGCTTGGACCCCCCAAGTCATCTTCTTCACCCTACTTCGTAGGTCCTGTGACGTTAGTCACACTACTCGTGTGGAGAATTGACAGGCAAACATTTAACTTTAAAACAAATGTTATTGTGTATTTATGGGTAAAATGCTATGTGGCATGATTGAATAGTTTCTCTTTTAAATGAAGTAAACCAGACAACCGAATCCAGACATCTGAAGGAGTAAAACGAAGGCGAGTGTTTCATCACTAGCCTGATTCTCTGCACAGGTGGACGATGGCGAGTCTTTCATCATTTGTTCCATTCAGGCGAGTCCGATTTCTCGTTTGTCACATGCAAAATATATGTTGTAGGTGTTCTTTTTTGGCAACTTATTTTGTGATTGCAAATATTGTAAGATTATGATCAGAAATTAGCTGATAACTTTCCTTTCCTTGTCAGTCATATTTCATAGTTCTGGAGACCTGCAGTTTTAATCTTATGCCTAAAGTCCCACACAAATCTCCTTCTCCGTGATGCTAGTATCATGGTTCGCACACTACCTTGAAAATCTTGAATTGCCTTGAAAATGACAATTTAAAATTCAAGGCCTTGAAATGCCTTGAAAAATGGGAAATCGGGCCATGTACCTTGAAAAGGCCTTGAAAACGGGAATTCTTAGCATGTTGTTGTCAATTGTGTAAAGTTGAATGAATGTTGTATCGTCCTTTGTCATCCGTTAGCAAAAATAAGCCCCGATTATGACCGTATGATTATTTTCACAAATGGTTGTCACGCTGTGTAAAGGGAGACTATCCACGGTATACAGGTTCTCCTTGGAAATCAGAAACCTCACTTGATGTATGCTCTCGTAAGTGAGCGGCGGGTTCCCGACTGTATGAATCTCGGTCACCGCATCTGCGCACTGAATATGTATAATGTCACCTGACCACGTGGGCCCGCTACATCGCGAACCCTCAGATTTCCATTGAGTTTTCATGCCGAATGAATATTTTTCGGGTTTCCGACAGGTCCAGCAGAACGAAGTGGTTTTTGGCGGCTTTTGAAAATTGTTTCGTTTTTGACATTGAACATCATCTGCTAAATAGAGATTGTGGAAATGGTGTGCCTTTTCAATACAAATTGGCTAAAGGATGACAAGTATAAGGACTGGCTTTGCCAGCATGCAGATAAACGCAAAGCTGGGTTTGGTGTGTGTAAGAAAGATTTTGACGTCGGCAAAATGGGCGAGTCAGCCTTGACTTCCCACATGCGTGGCAAAACACATATCAGCAGTATGGAAATTTAAGACGGATCACGAGGACCAGTAGCCCAATTACGGACTGCAAGGCTCAGAGAACGCCACATGGGTGACGATGTGTGAATAAATAGGCTATCCACAAGACATCACGAACATTTTAATGTGACAGAAACATCAGACTATCACACATCTTCAACATAAGTGTCATATTTGAAATTTAATAGGCAGCGTATCGTCAGTGCATGACAATGTTAAGTATGAACAATAATATCTCAGCAAGTCATTAGTAAAAGTGAAAAAAGGTAAGAAAACTCAAAAAATTTGCCTGTATTCCTTTATTACATAAAAAGTGTATACCTTGAAAACAGGAATTATTACCTTGAAAAGACCTTGAAAACTGGGGCCTCCATTGTGTACGAACCCTGTAGTATGACATCATTTCTTCTTGCAGTGGTATTTCTCATTGTCGGAACTGTGCAGAAGAATTGCTGTCGTTCTATAGTCACTCATTCATGCCCCATCTTTTCGCAATCATGACCATAACAAAACACTTAGGATTGAGAAAAAGAAAAGGACTCACTGTTTAGAAAAATTAACAACCACGAAGCAGTGATATGCTGTAAAATACGCTAGTGCAGAGATTTTCCTCCACAAAACTGGGTACCTTACGCTGTCTACAGAAATCGCAGTCTGATTTCAGATTTCAGGCGAGTGTTCAGTGGTGTAACTTAACACTTGCCCGCTAGCCCGGGGCAACCAAAATCTGCTGGGTGCAAGTGAAATTGAAGTTTAACAGTACTTGCCTAACATGGCAAGTGCATTTCAAATCCATTGCAGTCTTTTACCGTGAACTGGATGATGGGGAAATATAGTTCTAATTGTGCATCCGAACCAAATATATGTCCCCATCATAATAGCTGCCTCAGAAATGAAGCTTATGACAGAGCAATGTGGGGAAGAGGATTTGTTGATACTGGAATCAGAAAATACCCTCACAATTGAATATTTTTGCGAGACTCACTGATATTGTAGTCACCATGTGAGCACAACTGGATCTGATTCAGGGCAACCAGTTTAAACTTTGAATTTGCCCTGATGGCAACCATCTGAAAAAAGAAAAGTTACATCACTGGTGTGATGCGCACGCAAGTGATCACTCGGCACTCTTTGAGAGCCCCGCCATCAGTCACTATCCGCTCCGGATTCTGACAAATAAGCAGAAGGCATGTAAGGCTCAGTCCTTCAAGTGCCTCCTATATTTCCCATATTTTTTAGTCATTCCTATATTTTCCTATATTTTACTGAAAACCTTCTATATTTCCTATATTTTGACTTTTTCTCATGAAAACCTTCACCAATGCTCTGAAATGAGTTGATTTGGCATGGGAAAATACATTTCAGAAAATATGAAAACATTTAAATTTCTCTTTCTTGAACCAAGCAGCAGAACGGGTCTCCTCAACCACCACAACTATGACCGCATTCAGTGGAAATAATTTTATTAAACACCAAAAAACTACCAATTTTGGAACATACAATGTAGTAGTGACCTGTCTTACACTTCCTTATTTCCTATATTTTCCTATATTTTATTAAGAAAATTCCTATATTTCTCCTATATTTTGGCAAATTTCCTCCTATATTTTCACTGTGAGGACTGGATAGAGTTAATCTCTAGCTTCACAGGTACATTTCTGACAAAGTAGAAGGGAGGAAGACTTATTTTCTTTCTTTAGCACAGACCAAGTATGTCCATATTTCCTGGCTAACTGGTGACTTATACAATGTTCTTTTGAGTTATTTGAAAAGTCAGCCTTCCATAACATGGCAGTGTGACTAACGTCACAGGACCTAGGCATTAGGACTCGGACTCAAACTAAACTCTTGGAAATCCCCCCCAGTTGAAATCCTGCCTATATTAACATGGGCACTGCCCAAGTCAGAATCAGCCAGAAATTTTCATCAGAAGTAGGTCAGCTCAGAACTTGCTGGTAACAGTCCCCCTAATGCACCTTCATGCCAAAAATAAAGGTTCTAATGTCAACGGTTCTCCTTATTTTGCTGACGAAAGGATTCGGATGGACTGACTCACTCACTCATTACCGGACAATTTGCAAATGAGAGCCTACTTCGTTGGAATACTATTTCCTGCAAATTAAAACAATACATCAAACATGACTCAACATTATTTTGTAAGTACTTTGAGAGAGAACTTGCATAAAAATTTGAAGAAAAAAAAATGTAAGAAAAATCTGTGGCTATAAAAAGGGGTGACGGGAATCTAAAAAAAGGATGCAGTTGTGCCTGTGAAGCTAGAAATTTGTGTTATTCAGTCTAAGCTCATTTACGGAATTCTAATTCAGTAAAAGTTTAAACCAAACACTGGGGTGAAGTAGAAGGTTATCTGCAACTCTGTGAACACTGACTCAAACTTGGGCTGAGCTCAAGAGTCGGTCTCGCCCAAATACACCCAGTTATGTTCTCCTGTCAGCTAATTGTATGACATCTGTTACTGTTGTTTGCAGAGGAACAGCAGGAGATTCTTAAGAATGCAGAGGAGACCCAGAAAAAAGCCAAAGATAAGGTGAAAGAATTAACGGATAAGATCAAGAATGCCAAGGTCATTCGTGAGAAGGAGTTAAAACTGGCAGAGGAGGGGGTGAACAAGGCCAAGAAGAAGATGGAGGAATCGATTAAAAAAACCAAGGAGAAACAACAGGTGAGATATTAGTGTGGACATTGAAGATCCATTTCCACAGCACGCGTTTTGACGGCAACCACCACATCTGAAAAATAGCCTTATGTTATTCAATGGTGCCTCTAATGAATGTTTACTGCTGATATTTATATTGCAGGATATAAACCTCTATTCTTTATATGCGGGCGGTTGGTGGGTGTCCGGTGGGCACGGGTTCCTGTTGCTTCAATGCATTTTGCTGACTTGATAATGTGATGTCTAGCACTGTAATATCACTTGTCTTTATTGCACCATGTAAGTGTCTTATGTGCTGTCCTCAGTGTTTTATAGGGTGGATGAAGGGTGTCTGGTTCCATGCTGCTTCAAAGATTCTTCTTTGAAGTAGCAGGAACGCAACTTGGCTGGGTGGTGCTTTGTTGGTTCGTCGCGATATAGCTGAAATACTGTTGAAAGTGACGTTAAATTCTATTCACTCACTCACTATGCTTCATACAAGTATTATTTATTGATCTATATATGTAGATATTCCACCCTTCAGAATGAAACTTGCTACGCAGGAGTGGCATCTCGTCCAGTTTCTGTGGTGAAAAATACCTGTCTATAATATCTATATCTCGCGATGTAAATAAGAATGAGGCTCTCCACATGGGTCCTCTGGATCACTATATAGCTGAAATGTTGCAGAATGCGACATTTAAGTTAATTGTCTGTCTATCCTTTAGAATAATATGAAAAAAAAACCAAACCAACCCCAACCCCCCCCCCCCCCACTTTTGAGCGCAGTTTTTCTGATCCCAACTCATTTATAGGGACAACAGGAGTATTACTTGTAGGTTGGTTTAGTTCAAATGACAGATAAAGTATTCTTTCTCGCAATAGTTCATATACATATGTCATTGCTATAAATGTTGTATGTGCAGGAGATGGAGAGCCTGAGGTTGGAGGCTGAGGAGAGGGTTAAGGATATTGGTAATGGTGAGGAACAGCTGAAGGCTGTACAGGAGGCCATCACACAGTATGAACAACAGATCACTGAACTACAGGAATCCCTTGCCAGTACTAAGGTCAGTATTCTAGTGAACAGCTGCCATCTCATTCTCATCATTCAGAACAGCCGCCATCTTGTTCTCATCGTTCGAAACAGCCGCCATCTTGTTCTCATTGTTCAGAACAGTCATCTTGCTCTCATCGTTCAGAACAGACGCCAACTTGTTCTCATCATTTAGAATGGTCGCCATCTTGCTCTCATCATTCAGAACAGCAGCCACCATCTTGTTATCATCGTTTAGAACAGCTGGTATCTTGTTCTCATCATTTAGAACAGCTGCCAACTTCTCATCGTTCAGAACAGCCTCCAGCTTGTTCTCATAGTTTAGAACAGTCGCCATCTTGCTCTCATTGTTTAGAACTGCCGCCAACTTGTTCTCATCATTCAGAACAGTCGCCATATTGCTTTCATCGTTCAGAACAGCCGCCAGCTTGTTATCATTCAGATCAGCCACCATCTTGTTCTCATCGTTCGAAATGGCTGCCATCTTGTTCTCATCATTCAGAACAGTCGCCATCTTGTTCTCATTATTCAGACCAGCCGCCATTCAGTTCTCATCGTTCAGAACAGCCGCCAACTTGTCCTCATCGTTCAGAAAAAAATTCTCTTTTTTTTATATCACGTAATCAGAATAATGAATTTCAATCAAGTGATATTTCACTGGGTGATTTCTTTACAAGTAAAGTGGCGAGCCTAGTGTGATGTTATTTCTGTCCATGACTGTTTTACCAATATGTTGGCCATGGTTATTCTCACACAGCTCTCCAGATTTATTTTGCAGATTTGTAGGTATTAAATGTAGTTTCGCGCTAACATGTTCAAGATTATTGCAAGTCACCAATGCATTCCATCTTATTTCGTGCTTCGACACTGGGCAACCAGACCGAATTACATTGGTGGGCTGACATCATTGTGCCCCCAAAATAACATGGCAGGCATCGGTGAATCTCATTGATACTGAATGGACAATTTTGAAACGTGGGATAAATTTACTCGAAGTAAGTTTGGATCTGTAATCCATATCCATAGCCTTGTGGCACTACTGGACTCTTCTGTACATAATATACTCCACTGTACTATAGTATAACTAGGGGCCCTCGGTGGCCGAGTGGTCTAAGTCACTTCGCTGGCGGCCGATAGCCTCACACCGCTGAACCGGCACAGGTTCGAACCCAGCTGGTTCATGTGTGGAAGTTTGTCAGTTACTTGCCGACGGGCGGTGGTTCTCTCCTGGTACTCCGGCTTCCTCCACCAACCAAACTGACTGTCACCATATGAGTGAAACAAACTTGAGTGTGACAGTAAGCCAAATCTATACTATAGTATGCCCTCTTTATATTATCTCTGTACTTTGAAATCAAGATGTCTGGATTATGGATCATTGGGTGCTGCTCTGGCTTGTGATCATTTTTTTCGTACCGACCAGTCTCTTTGATGTACCGTAGCATGCTAGTTCTGTCAAGATTAATTCTCGGAAAAGCGAAGAGTCCTCACAATCCAGAAAACTGAGAATAACTTACAGGATGATGGTGTATATTCCGGCTTCAACATGTGAAGTTTCATTGCTAAGAGGCAAAATCAGTGTGGATAATTTCACAAAAACGCACTGTACTCTATGTCTGACTGGTTGATTATCCTTGAATATTCTGTTAAACTTATATCTGTTGTGAATCACCATTCCTGACGATGACATGAACAAATGTATTTCAAAATTTTGATGTACCAAATGCTTCTCAATAATATTTTGCTAGTCCCCCGCCTGTATGAGTAGTGTACCATTTCACCAGACTAGGTTTGCAGATAACACTTCTGTTAACTAAGACTGTGGTTGTGGCTTCCACACATAATTAGTGCAATGAATTCTATTCATAGGGATAATCAGGGTTCATACGCCTCCTGGAAAGTCATTAAAACTCCTGGAATTTAATTGCTAATCTGGAAAGTTCTGAAAAATGCTTAAAAATAAACTTAAGCTCTTGGAAGAACTATACTTTAGTCTTCTGGAGAACCAGCGACCTGATGGCATATGTTACTGTGCCAAAATTTGTTCCTGAACTTCGTTAATTTGCTCGCCTTCATTGCGAGTTATTGTACTAAATGACTCCTGGAAAATTAACATTATTGACCTGGGAAACTCCTGGATTTTTTTTTCTGCTGTAAATGGATGAACCCTAATGTATACCTGAGCATACAACTAACAAAGAGGTGCAAAATGTTCAGAAACTTGTTGAAAGTCTACCAGTCATTCGCTATAATGAAAATTGATATGTGTCCCTTTTATTCAGGCTTCAGTGAAGGAGGCCCAGGGTGAGCTGAACAAACAGAAGGAACTACTAAAGACGTGTAACAAGGACATCGGTCAACGAGTGAACGAGCAGAAATCTCTCCACAAGGAGAATAATGCTGCCGAGCTGAAAATACAGGAACTTGACCACAAGATCTCTAAACACCAGAAAGATTCTAAAGATGCTGCTAAACAGGTAGGCATGGGAACACTGCATTTCAGCCAGGACTGACCTACACAAGACTGTATGGCAGCCATCTTGGATATGGCAACCATTTTTAATTTTTTTAATTTTATTTTTAAGTTGAAGAAAAGTTTTTCTGCCGACATACATATACTTAGCGGAAATAATGGCGGTAATATCTATCTTTGTGTATGGCAAAACAATGAAAAAAACTCCACTATCTGGTTGTAACTTGGTTACACGTTTATTGACGGGTTTTGAAAGGTTTAATTATCAGTCATATCACAACATGTATTGTTGCAAGGTCTGGGTGGTAATTCAAAGAAAGGAAACATCCTGAATTGATGGAACACCCCACTCTGACTGCACTGTGAATACCGACACCTGGGGACAGTAAACCGACCAACCTCTAAATACCGACATTGTCCGTGGTTCCAATACTGAAATTTATAGTACTTTGAACTTTGATAAACAAGAATCCTGTCAAAACTGACACTATAATCTTGTCTCAAGCACAATCGTTAAACACAGGTTTCATTGTATATGTTTGTACAGGTGGAGGACTTACTACAGAGGTATGACTGGATTGTGGATGAGAAGAAATACTTTGGCCAGCCTAACACAGCTTATGACTTTGAGACTAATGACCCCAAAGAGGCGGGGAGGCGGATTCAAAAGCTTCAGGAGACGAAGGAGAAGCTGTCTAAGAGTGTGAACATGAGAGCTATGAACATGCTTGGCAAGGCTGAGGAACAGGTCAGTAAGATTACCCTTGGATACTCCACCCCCCCCCCCCTCCCCCCCAAACCTGAGTTATACCCCACACCACCCAGTATGTGGAGAAAATCAATCAAAGGATATAGTATGATGATGTGCAGTTGAAATTGAAAAAAATAAAATGTCCTAAAAATAATTGTGTTGTAATGGCAAGAGAAAATATATGTACACAACAATATATGAAAGTTCTAGCTCGATTGAGTTATGATATGAAATTGAAATCTGCAGCATGTGCTATTGCGGGGAAAAGGGCCCCTTGGACCAATAAGATTTTCCAGCAGTGGAGATATAATGCCACTGCACATCACCAGGTTAGATGGTGTCCAAGGATCCTTCATGTCTAAATGTGTGTTTGAATGACTCGATTTATACCCTTTTTTTACCCCTCGGCCAATTTTGGCCATGGGGTGTTTTCATTGTCTTGTAAGTCCGTCTGTCCGTACGTCCGTACGTGAGCGAGATAGCCGGAAAATGGTTCCACTGATGAATTCCAAATTTGGTATGCTTATTTACCTAGTCCAGGACCAGAATCCTATTGAATTGGGACCTGGTTGGGTGGAAACCTTGGTGGCCATCTTTAATTTTATTCAAAACGAATAATGATCCATATCTCAGCAACCATTCAACTGTTCAATACTAAAGTTGGTATACATCATCGATACTGTACAGCAAGCAACTTTCAATGAATTACCAAACCGGCTTTTCTGATTAGCTGGAAACCCTGGAGGTCATCTTTAATTTATGCGAAATCGATAATGATACATATCTCTGTTACCATTCAATTGTTTTATATGGAAGTTGATATACATCATCCATACATCCTGATACTTTGACCGAAAACCTTGGCGATCATCATTAACCACCATTAATTTATGCAAAATCATTAATGATCTCTTTCTCTGATACCATTGCAGTGCTCGATGTAAAATTTGGTATACATCATCGATGCATCAAGAGACTTACGATGAATGACAGATCTGGTTTCTCTGATTGGGCGGAAATCTTGGCAGCCATCTTTAATTTATGCAAAATCTTTAATGATGTTTATCTCTGATACCATTTAAGTGTTCTATACGAAACTTGGTTTACAGCATCGATGTATGAAGAGACTTGCATTAATGAATAACCACATTAGTTCCTCTGAGTAGCGGGAAGGATGGGCGACCATCTTTAATTCATGCAAAATCATTAATGATCTCTTTTAAGCACATGCCATTATTTCGATTTCAACTGCATCACGTGTAGGCCAAAATGCCACCTTATCATATCGTCAACT
This sequence comes from Hanleya hanleyi, assembly GCA_036873755.1. Taxonomy (NCBI): domain Eukaryota; kingdom Metazoa; phylum Mollusca; class Polyplacophora; order Lepidopleurida; family Hanleyidae; genus Hanleya; species Hanleya hanleyi. The sequence continues at coordinate 35,008 of JAVTVY010014772.1, read as the reverse complement.
CTGCAAACTAGACAAGTTCAATATTAGAAGAAAAAAAATCATATTTAAAAAAACTGAAGACACTGATCTCTACTTTACATGAATTCCACGAAATCTGTAACCAAAATGTAATTGTGTCACATAATTCAAAATCTCGGTTAGGTCATTCCTGGACAATTTTGCCATTGTTGTTGACCGGTCATTATCGCCCTTTCACATTTAATCGAATATTCATGCATTGCCGGTTACATGACAACAGAATTCATGTGTTTGGCTCTGTCCTCAGAATTTGTTAGACCGGATAAAATCGGAACTCGTAAAATAGTAAAAATCGCAACTCCTTAAAACATGGACCAAAATGTAATTCCGTCACGCAGTTTTTCTTAACCACATTTATCAATTTGAAACTTTACTTGACAGAAATCAGATATGATGTAGTCCAGGCGCTCTGGATTCGAATAAAACATCACCTGAAGTGAGAAACATTCGAGTTTTGATGGAATATATATGTAACCGACACGTCCTCATAATGTGGTTACTTCACTGTAATTCCGTCACGCGGTATTCGAATGTCACGTGACCAGGTAGAAAACAATTGTGCTTCCCTTTTTTTCTCTCATCCTAAAGTTCTTAGTAATAGGGTTAGGAAAAGGGCATTCCAAAACAGATGATACCATGGACTAGTAATAACAGAGGTTCAGAAGAACTGAAAACATGGGTACCTTGTAATTCCGTCACGCTGGAATTCATGTTTACCTTGTGTAGAACACATCAGTCTCTCGTGTTTGTGAAATCTGCAGGAGCTGTTGGTCACTCTCCTCGATTATGTTTCCCATGAGTAATGTCGTCTTGGCTTGCTAAGGGCATTTCACGGTTCACTTAACACTATCCTTAGCTTATCGCTATGCTGCTGCATGTATTCCACACAGCGCCACCTATCAATTTCTGTCTCATATGCTCGTCGGTTGTATCTTCAAGATGGGTCAAGCAACTTGTTTGAGGAAATCGCTGAGAAGTTTCATATTGAAGCGTTAAATGACGTTCAGAAGAGGGTGATTGATTGTTTTAAGAAGAGTAAGGACATCTTGCTATGTGTTAGAACAGGTAAATCATTGTGCTATCAAGCACTACCACTAAAGTTCTGCTAGGAAGTGTGTCTTTGCTGCAAGGCACTCGACGTATGACTGGTCCGATGGCCTCCTACACGGGGTCAATCGTCTGTGCCCATTTTGAACACACCCTAATACACGCCAATAACCCCCGTTATCGCATGGCTATGAGCAGAAGTGTCTACGTATGATCGTGCCATGCATTCGGACGATGGAGTAATGTGAGACTGATTAGTTTCTTGTAACCTAAATTCCTATTCGTCGTTCTTCTGTTTGCCAGTACAATGATCTGATGAAGAAAAGGAAAATTGTTCTGAATGACAAGAACAAGATTGGTGCTGTCATAGACGAACTGGACAAGAAAAAGAACGAGGCTTTGAAGAAGGCATGGGAGCAAGTTAACAAGGTTTGTACCGGAGGGGGACGGACTTGGGATATCTGGCATTCGTTATTCGGAAATATTTTTGTTATCTGGGCAGTATATTTAGCAAGATTGGTAATTCTTTTCAATAAGATGTGTCATCAGATTTGGCTGTTATGTGCATAAAATATTTGCTGCCTGGCTGTACAACATATTTTAAAAGGACGTATCAATGTATTTCAAATTTGTACAGTGGGTTCATATCGGTGGAATTTCTTTTAACCAAGATGTGTCATCAAATATGGCTGCTGATTCTATCATATAGACTCGTGTATGTTGAATATTTGTTGCACGGGCAATATGTATTTGATTGATTTCAATTTCATATGACAAGGGGAACGTTAGTATATTTTCTTTTGTCTCCCATGGGGACAATATGGAAATGCTGTTCGTCAGTTCATTCTCTATGTTGTGAATGCAATATCTCAAATTAACATAGAGGGCTAGAACATTGATCTTTGGTACACTGCGGTATTGGAGTCCTCCAGGTCAAGGTCACTGCGGACTAACCCTGCCTTCATTTTCAAAGGTCACAGAGGTCAAAATGTGAACAGCAATAAGTCCCTTCTGAACACAATATCGGAGGGCCTAATAGAGCTAGTGCCTTGATATGCTGCCCAATGCCGTCCTATGGGAGCCTGGAGTTCAAGTTCACTCTGAGGAATGATCTTGACCTATTTTCAATGGTCACGGCGGTCAAAATGTGAATAGAATTGTATCCCAATAACAAAGAGAGTACACCCGGCATAATGCTTCCTTCTGAAGGCCTCGAGGTAAAGCTCGATCCGTGCTGACCTTGGCCTGTTTTCAAAATTTTATAGAGGTCGAAATATGAATAGTTGTCTTATTTTGCCTGTGAACACAATATATATGGCACAACTTGACCTAAAATCTTATTCTGTGACACAATGCTGACTTGTAAGAGCCTCCAGTTAAGGTTCCATTCCCGACTGACCTTGACCTATTTTCAAACATCACAGTGGGTGGTTGGGTGAGTACAGGTTCCTGTTTCTTCAGTGTATTTTGCTGAGAAGCAACAGGAACTTGATAATTTACCTGTACCCCACATCTCAGCAACCCTGTGGTTTATTGCACCATGTAGGCCGTCTGTGTCTCGTGTGCTGTCCTCCGTGTTTTATAGGGTGGATGGAGGGTGTCTGCTTCAAAGATTTCTTTTTTTGAAGTAGCAGGAATGCAACTTGGCTGGGTGGTGCTTAGTTGGTTCGTCGCGATATAGCTGAAATATTGTTGAAAGCGACGTTAAATTCTATTCACTCGCTCACTCAAAGATCACATGTCAGGATGTAAATAGCATTGTGGATGTAATATCTCAATAACAGCTGTCTCGGCTTGCGCAGGATCATACTCTCACACCATACTCCTGAATTATAGTTTTAAAAAGTGTGAAGAACTCATCAAATGAAATTCTCCCCGTTATGACATGGAGAATTGTGATATCACGCTACTGAAAATCATCTTTAGAATTTTAGGAGTGTGATATACAGTACTCTTGCTATTAAAAAACGAAAGACTGCCGATATGGGATCCCCATTGAAGTGATCGTAAACCCTCAATTAAAGTTTCTATCAAATGAAAGACCATTGGAAACAGAGTCTGAAAGTAAGGTTCAAATTGACTTGGCACTTGTGAGTTACTATACAAAAAGTCAATACTTTTTACCTGGTTGGAAAAATCACCTAAATAAATTAAAAATATATTTGGTACAGTTGAAATTTGTCCTTCATTTGACCTTCACTTCATGTGAGGGTTTACTATTACCCGGTACTTCAAGTTGCATTGCCCTTCCAGGGATTGATCTGGGATGTCATTGTGCACACCGCAGGTCATGGTAAGAATAGGCCTCGGCTCCTCAGAAAGCTTGTCGTAAGAGGCGACTAACTGAGGCACCCGTGGGGTTTCCGGGTGTGAAAAGGAATAGGACCCCACCCGTGTGGTTTCCGGGTGTGGAAAGGAATAGGACCCAACGTCGTGATATGACTGTAATATAGTTGAAACGACGTTAAATCATATTCACTCACTCAAGTTGCATCAATGTCTACTGAATCTACCAACTTGTGACTGAAGAGAAAGTGATCTCTAATAGGATGGTCTCCTCTGAAAACAGGTAATCTCTTTGGTAGGTTTGACTGTAGATCTGATTTAGAATGATTTGGATTCCATACACATAAGCCATGACATTCTGTTTTAAATTTCAGGATTTCGGTTCGATTTTCTCCACGCTGCTCCCGGGGACTCAGGCCAAACTCTCACCGCCTGAAGGTCAGAGTGTACTAGACGGACTGGAGGTCAAGGTCGCATTTGGAGAAGTCTGGAAAGAATCTCTCAGTGAACTCAGCGGGGGACAACGGTCAGTATAAAATATTTGGGCTCTTGGGGAACATGCCACTGATATATATCTACTCTGCTTCCCCACAGTGATCATTACTATACCCCCTGTAAAATTAGTGCTGAAATGGGTACGGATTTTTGGTATTTGAGTACCTGCCGGCAGTATTCGAATAACTGTTTGTTATTGTTGTCAGCAATGCTGCAGAGTCGTGACATACAAAATCAGCTAACTGCCAATGGTTGTGGAATTATCCACATGGCATATAATACACAGAAGTGTCACCATTCCATTCAGGATGATTGTGAGCGAAACAACGATCACAACAAATTTATTAAAGCGTGGTCTTCCCATACATTGTGGCTTGAATGACCACCATGCATTCAAGGAGCTCGTTCAAGACCAAGATGTCAAATGAAGTGTGCAAAAGTAAAACTGTAACACTTGAACATGCAATCCGCTTAGATTACGTCCTTGGACTACTGAAACTCTGTAAATGATGTAAGTTCCAATCAAGTCTTTATTATTTAATTGATTGTGGCGCCGCCGGACCATGCGATGTAACATATGTGATGTGATTGATAGCATCACATGCTAAACCCAACTTGGATGTCATTCTGCCTCAACTCTGATGTACATTTGCCTCAACTCTGACGTATCTAATTATTAGTATAAAATAAAAACTACTCTAGTTGCTACATAAAATGGATCACAAAGAAAATATCTTTGGAGAAAATGTAGAGAGGAAAAGACTTTCGGGTGAGTTCTCATTTGAGATTTGGGAGAATGTTGAAAGCCCAACCTGAAGAAGAAAAATGTATATTTTATGGGCGTTCTCTGATCACTTTTTACCCCTCGGCCAAAATTTGGCCGAAGGGTATTGTCGTCGTCATGTACGTCTGTCCGTCTGTCCGTCACACCTTTCTCGTTACCAAGATATCTTCAGAACGACTTACCCTAGGCACACCAAACTTGCAGTGCACATCCGTATGCTTGTGACCCAGAACCCTATTGAATCTGGACCTGATTGGTTAGAAACTTTGGTGGCCATCTTTAATTTATGCGAAACCATCACAGCTTTCTTGTTACCAAGATATCTTTAGAACGACTTACCCTAGGCACCCCAAACTTGCACTGCACATCCATATGCTCATGACCCAGAACCCTATTGAATCTGGACCTGATTGGTTCGAAACTTTGGCGGCCATATTTAATTTATGCGAAATCATTAATCTTGTGTATCTTAGGTACCATTTCTCTGTTCAGTGTGAAACTTGGTATAGATCATCGATGCATCAAGAAACTTCAAAGGAATGACCAAACCAGTTTCCCCGATTCGGTGAAAACCTTGGCGGCCATCTTTAATTTATGCAAAATCTTCAATGATATATATCTCTGATACCATTCAAGTGTTCTATACGAAACTTGGTATACAGCATCGATGTATCAAGAGATCTGCAATGTATAGCCACATCAGTTCCTCTGAGTGGCGAGAAGGATGGGCGGCCATCTTTAATTTATGCAAAATCATTAATGATCTCTATCTCTGATACTGTCCGAGTGCTCGATGTAAAATTTGGTATATATCATCGAAGCATCAATAGACTTACGATAAATGACAGTTCTGGCGTTTCTGATTGGGCGGAACCTTGGCGGCCATCTTTAATTTATGCAAAATCTTCAATGATATATATCTTTGATACCATTTCAGTGTTCTATATGAAACTTGGTATCCAGCATCGATGTATCAAGAGACTTGCAATGAATAACCACATCGGTTCCTCGGAGTGGCGGGAAGGATGGGCGGCCATCTTTAATTTATGCGAAATCATTAATGATCTATATCTCTGATATGGTTCAAGTGCTCAATGTAAAATTGGTATACATCATCGATGTATCAATAGACAGTTCTGGTTTTTCTGCTTGGGCGGAAACCTTGGTGGCCATCTTTAATTTATGCAAAATCTTTAATGATGTTTATCTTTGATACCATTTCAGTGTTCTATATGAAACTTGGTATACAGAATCTATGTATCAAGAGACTTGCAATGAATAACCACATCAGTTTCTCGGAGTGGTGGGAAGGATGGGCGGCCATCTTTAATTTATGCGAAATCATTAGGGATCTCTATCTCAGATAATTTTCAAATGTTCGATGTAAAATTTGGTATACATCGTCGATGCATCAACAGACTTATGTAATGAATACCGGTTTCTCTGATTGGACGGAAACGTTTGAGGCCATTTCTAATGGCAAAATTTTCCATAATCTGTATATTTGTTACTTGACTGCTTGGTGTTCCTGAAGTCTTGTTTTAAACTGAATACATTATGAATGGCTGGCGCCCAGAGCCGAGGGGTTTTCAGATGCGCAGCTTCGTATTCATTTCTTGCATTGCCCGATTATTACATGAAGTCTTTTGAAGTTGTATTCTCGGACATGGTGTGTTTAGGAGTGATCTGCGTGGAATGAGCAATAACCTCAGCCCAGCCCTTCAGCCAAAATTTTTGGGTTACATTGAGAGTCACATATAATATTGTTTCTATTGATACAGTTCTCTGGTCGCCTTGTCACTGATCCTGGCCATGTTGTTGTTCAAGCCAGCCCCCATCTATATTCTGGATGAGGTGGACGCCGCCTTGGATCTGTCCCATACCCAGAACATTGGACAGATGATCAAGTCTCACTTCAGACATTCCCAGGTAATCTACACTAGAACTCATTATAGTGTTAGTCAGAGACCTGGCCACCTGTCCTTGACAGGCAATTTCAAATTTGGACAGGCAAAATTTGGTAAATTTAATGCAGGAGAGATAGGGAAAACAGGGATGTAGCCTGTCCAAATCTAGCAAAATATGATTTTTGGACAGGCAGATTTTATCCTGACTAACACCCTGATAGTAATTCAACTGTACTTGAATCGTAATTGATCTGTTCCAGTGGAATGTCATCGACATTATTTGAAATCTGACAGTTCTGTTTTTCCACAGTACTGGTAATCTGTTAAGTGGTGCAATGCTCTGTAATCTTTCTCTCCAATATCGCCATGTTTGATAAGTCAAAATTTCTCGTTCACACAAATTTATGGTATCAGTTGTCAGAGAAAATTTTTAGCAAGCCCGTATACCTCTTTGGTGCCTTGTCACAAGTCACTCAAAAACAGTTTTATAGTACCTTTTACAAGTACCATCTATCTTCTATGTATTAAAGGTGAAATGCAAAAATGTTCATATTTTACTTTTTATGTTCTTCATGGGTTAATGATGGCACTAGCAGTCTTCAACTTCAGTTGGTTTTATTTGAAGTATTTTGTCTCCTCGTAGCTTTAAAAAGTGCTCCATAGTTGGCATCTCAAGCCCGGCCAATTTCAGAAATGGAATATGTATCTCTTATCTGCCCTTTTGAAGCCGGTTGGCTGGACGTCAATATTTGTAACATTCCGTCTTTGGGAGGCTGGTCTGACGTAACGTCACAATCGAGGAAAGATAAGCGATGACAGTTTGCAAATCGGAATTCAGCTGGGCCTGGGATACCAAGTTTTTAAAGCTTCTAGAAGACAAAATACTTTAAATCAAACCAAGCGAAGTAGATTCACCTATATTTTTATCATTATTCAACCTATATTAAATATAAAGAAGAGAATCTAAAATCCTTTGCATTTCACCTTTGGGTTCCAATGAATGGAAGTTTGAACTGGTAAATTCTCTTGTTCACTGTTAATTTGGGTTCATTTCTCCAGTTTATCGTGGTGTCGCTGAAGGATGGAATGTTTAACAATGCCAATGTGCTGTTCAAGACCAAGTTCATTGACGGAGTATCAACGGTAACACGATATGTCCAGAACCAGTCAACGTCTAAGGGAGGGCCGGCTCCTGGGGGTAAAGAGAATGAACATACAGCCAAGAAGAAGGCCACAGCCAAACGTGCGCGAGTTGAGAGTGCAACGTAGTCAACTCCATTTAGCATCTTTAAGAATTGCTTTAGTGGAAGCAGTCTCTCGAGTTTCTAAAATTTACGGGAGCTGTTGGCCACTCTCTTAGATTTTGTATTGCGAGAGTGATTCACTTTCATCAGTATTACTCTCCTACATTTCATTTTTCGGGAGAGTGACCAATAGCTCCCCTGTGGGAAAAGTTGGGTGAGGGAGAGTCACTCTCCTTAAAAACAAGAGACTGGTCATATGCTGAAGTCCCTGATGTATGTCACTCAGGTTTCCTGTATCAAGGCCCAAAAACACCATTTTTGTATCGAAAGAAAAAATGCATGTGTTGGTCCAAACTGCTTCTAATGACAGTCTTATTATGCAATGAACAAAAAGTATTGAATTATTGAAGTACTATGGGAAATTTAGCAGCCAAGTTAAAATTTTGTTTCTGGACAATAACTTTTGGAAAAATTAACGGACTCTTCTCAAATTTGGTATGTGGGATCTCCATGGCGGGTTCTGATACTGAACATTGCGGTTCCAAGCCAAATCAGTTGTTTTCTCCACCGGGGACTTCAACCGCTCAGGTTTCATTTATCTTTAATTATTTGAAGACCTTTGGGTTGATCAGGATGTTTGTTTATAAAGTATAATTAATAGTTCCCTATCTTAGTAAAACTTTGAATATATTATAGCGACTGCAATACATCTGCACTTGAATACTAACACGTGCTGACTCGAGGGTCACGATGACTGCCTATTGAAGATCAACAGAGTTAACCGAAGATCCCCCCGAGGAGTTGTGAATAGCATGTACGTGGTGACTCTTGATGGGAGAGGTGTTTTATTTTCTCTCCATATGCTGATATATATGGGATATCATTGGTACCAGTAGAACAGCAAGGTGTACATTTTTGAGACTGTCAAGTCCCAGTTGTACAAAAATAGTGTTTAGTGGACTGTCTCGACCCTGTTGTGAGTTGTTAGCTCTCCGATCCTAAATTTGATGAAATTAAATTCAAGAAGTTACATGTATGAAATTGTATATGACAGACATTTATCGTGGAGTACGGGAGTGATTATCCAAAAGTGAACAAGGATGCATTATCATAGAATATCACACTGACGATGAAATATTCATGATCATTTATGTAAATACCTGCATTTTAATTTTCTCTGCTCATTTATTCAACAGTATAGTTTCCATGTCGGGGCTTTAGATTACCCTCTTGATACAATGTTAAAAGTTGTGCCCAAATTTAATGAGAGAAAATTTTTTTTTAAAAAAGTTTGCCAATTTGTCCAGAATTTGGGTTTTCGCTATAAACATTGGTGCATTTCCCGGTCTAAAAAAGATTTGCCGTGCGCTCAAATTAGGTTAATCTAAAGCCCCTCATGTATATCCATACTTCTTACATTATCTACAGTTCACATTCTGCAATCACCACATTTCCTTCCATTACCCAGAAACTATACTGTAGTGGCCTATTTATGAATATGTAGATAGATATGACCAGCAACTTGATTTATGAAGCTGTCCAACATTGTGTTGCTCTCTTTTGTATATAAATATATTACCGGTCTCTTCCTAAATATTCCAATACCATGTATATAGTCAGTAGCATCTTGTACCATTACAACTGTAGCCTAACATTGCATGTTCATTTCAGCTAATAAATCACTATTATATATAATTACTCAAATCTTCAGTTTGTCTCTATTCAGCGAAAGTATTATCTCCTCAGATCAGTTCCTCTGGCTGCAATATTTGTGTAAGTTTTTCCACTACTGCAACCCCAAAATAGCTCCATCTAGAGGCAGAACCCATGGTTAATTCGCAATTGTCTCTCATTTTTACATGGTTCATTATAAAGCAGGTTTCAGTATAGCACAGACAATGTCCCCCGATATATAACTGTGATAATGTATTCAGTGGTTATGGTTACAACTCACCTATAGTGCAGTCAATATTTTGTCCCCCAACTTGAGTGTTATCATGAGGGACAAGTGTAGTATCACATTTTTTGTCACATGTCCAGTTCTTCAGCACCACAATTGAGAGCTTGTCGTAAGAGGCGACTAACTGGGGCACCTGTGTGGTTCCTGGTTACGAAAAAGAATAGGACCCTACCCTTGTGATTTCTGGGTGTGAAAAGGAATAGGAACCAAGCGTCTTGATATGACTGAAAAAGTGTTGCATATTCACTCACTCAAATTTGGAATGAATTGAATAAGTTTTTAACCCACCATCACCAGATGGTGGGCTGTTCAAATCACTTTTTGTCTGGTCCGTCGGTAAACAATTCTTCTTATTGCGATTTCTCAGTAACTACTGCATGGATCTTTGTCAAATTTGGTACACAGGTTCCCCTTGGGGTCTAGTTGTGCAAAATACCTTTTCTGGTCCGATTCGAAAATCCAATATGGCCACAAGGCAGCCATATTGGATTTCCCCATGAAACCTTGTTATCGTGATTTTTCAGGAACTACTGCATGGATCTTTCTCAAATTTGGTACACAGGTTCCCCTTGGGGTCTAGTTGTGCAAGATACCTTTTCTGGTCCGATTCGAAAATCCAATATGACCGCCAGATGGCCATCTTGAATTTCCCCTTGAAACATTCTTATCGAGAATTCTCAGGAAATATTTCATGGATCTTTCTGAAATTTGGTACACAGGTTCCACATGGGGCCTTGTTGTGCAAGATACCTTTTTTGGTGCGATTCGAAAATCAAAGTTATGCTTCAAATTAATACGGTATTCCCGAGTTGTGACGTTGCATCACAAGAGTCGGCGGATCAAACGGTGGGGCATATTCTATATATTGACTATAGAGAATATCCATACCTTCACCTTCCATATCAAGGAGATCAAATAATTCGGAATTAAAATGTATTTCTCCAAATTTTAAATCGGTTTTCTTTAGTTCATGCAGTTGCAAGTGAACTGCCCCACCGGCGGATCGGCTACATGAAGGGACGTCACAACTCGACAACTGTAGACCACTGCATGTTTCGATCCAAGGGAGATATTAAACATTTATAAACAATGTTAGTATTTATTATCAAATCATACCTGCTGTTGCTATGGCCTTATCTCCCTTAGGAGCATCCTTTGCAAATAATTAAAACTGAAAGTTGTCTCCCCTTAGGAGCTGGCTGAGCTCAAGCCCCTGCACTTTCCTGAATCTCCCTCTTTCTCACTCTTATAGCCCGAGACGTGTGGTGTGCAAGGCCGTGGAGTGAGGGGCAGGATGGGAGGGTAATCAAAGCAACAGCAGGTTTGATTTGATAATAAATACTATTAACCTTGTTTATAAATGTTTAATATTTATGTCTCAAATCTTCACCTGCTGTTGCTATGGCTCACTACCAACATATGGAGGTGGGAACCTCGGCCTTGTTGTAGTTCCAATAGCAGGCATAGTAACCGCTGAGATGGTCGGTGACGCTGTGGGTAGTCATGGAGTAATCATAAGAGATTGTTGAATGTGGCCACTAATTACTCGTCCATGCAAACCGTGATCGTGGATGTGGTGCACAATTCTACCCTCACGAAGGAACTCTGGCCGGTGGCGCTGTGAGTATTCAAGTGGTAATCAGTGTATAACGAATAGAAGTGGTCATGTACATCCCGACAACATTGCATACAAGGTGCCCATCTTATACCACTTTTTAGTCCACAAACCCTCTTACGTCAACTCTCTGTACTTTAGTCCCTGTTGCTGACACTGGTAAACCTGAAAGTAGTACTCACAAATGTGTCAGGTCTTGTAAGATGACTTGTGAGTTGACAGCAGCTGCCTCTCCTGAGATGATCTCGTAAGTTGGTCATAATTGCCCTCATGCACCAAACTCTCTGTACTTTAAACCTGAAATTGACACAAAGTATACCTAAAAACCAATACTCACCATTGTGTCAGGTCTTGAAAGATGTCTTGCGAGTTGGCAACAGGCTGACCTGTTGAGGTGATCATGTAATAAGGTGGACATGTGATTAGCTGTGATGATGCCGTAAGTTGGCCGACTGTTTGGCTTACAGCACACTAAAAACTCATCCAGAGAGAACCGGGGTCGAAGACGCTGAGGGTACTCATCGATTAAAATCAAAACCTGATTGTAAATGTGGTACACAATACTCAATAGAAGGAAAACCCAGGTCGTGGAGACGCAGTGGGTGTTAATAGAGTAAAACCAGTAATAACTAAGAAAAGCCATGCCTAAACCATACTCACCGATGAGTCGGGTCTTGTAAGTTGGCTGACTGACCGACCTATTGAGGTGATCATGTAATATGGTGGACATATGTAATGGCTGATTAGATGTGATGATGCAGCAAGCTGGCTGATTGACTGACTTGCTGCACTGAACGAAGATATCCCCCTCTTTTTTGAAAGTTACTGGACCATGTGCTGGGCAGCCACCAGCGGCCCAAGCGTGGTTACTCTATCTGATTGTACTGACATATCTCTCAAGATAGAAATCGGTAAAAATGGAATTGGCACTCCATGCACAGGACTGGACAATATCATGAAGGGATAGGTTCTTCCATAAAGGCCATGATGTAGCGATGGCACGAATTTCATGGGAAGAAGCAGAGGTCAGAAGTGGGGGAGCGTCAATGGCAAGTTGATATGTCCACTTAATGGTCTTCTTCAACCAAGAAGCAATAGTGTTCTTGGTAATGTCACGCACTGCAGTTGGCTGAAGAGACAGGAATAATAGTTGACAAGAAACCCCGATCAGGGTCGGTACGCGAGAGATAGTGACGTATGGCTCGGCATAACAGGATGTCGTCCTCAAGGTCACGAACAAAGTATGATAAAGCAGGGATGGAGTACAAACGTTGAGCACAAGGACCTTGGCGCACAGCCTCATTCTTGGCGATGAACTCAGGGACGGGACGAAAGGAAATGCGAGACCAATTTGCCGTCCAGGTCAAAGACGACCTTCCAGAGCGTGAAGCTCGGAAACTCTAGACGCCAAAGCGAAAGCCAACAGGAAAGCAGTCTTGTAGGAAACAGCTTTAATAGAGGCGGACTGTAAAGGTTCGAAGGGCGGACGAAGCAGAGCGCTAAGAACCACACCAATATCCCACTACGGTAACAGCTGGCGAGTACGGCGAGACTGTAAGGCGAAAGCACGTAGGAGAGCAGAGATATAGTCGTTCAGACTAATGTCGATGCCGGTCGAAAGACGTAAAACCTTAGCCAAAGCAGACCGGTACCCCACAAAGGTGCTGATTTGAAACTTCTTATCACGATGTAGGTGAAGGAGGAAGTCAGCTACTAAGGAAAGAGAGGCAGAGTCGGGAGCGGAATCACGTTCTCGGAACCAGGAGACGAAATAGGCCCATTTCGATTGATAGAGCTGCGATGTGAAAGATCGATTGCCTGAAACCATCGTCTGTGCAACTTCTGCTGAAAATCCTTGGACTGTAAGTGCACACTGGATAGTCTGCAGACGTGTAAGTTGAGCCACCGCGGGTTGTGATGTATTATCCCGTGAGGTTGACGCAACAGGCTGGGCCAAACTGGAAGACGACGTGGCGGAGCGGTGAGAAGTGGAACCAGTACCGGAAACCACTGATGACGAGGCCACCACGGAACCACGAGCAGAATGACGCAGTCGTGCTGAGTAATCTTGAAGAACTTCCTGAATCAGGGCCATGGGCGGGCAGGCATAAGCCAGGAAGTTGTCCCAGTTGATAGAAAGGGCGTCGATGGCGAAAGCTTGAGGGTCCAGAATCGGACTGACGAAGAGGGCGAGCTGCGCATTGTTCTTCGTCGCAAACAGGTCGATCAAGGGGGTCACCCAGATGCTGCAAATCTGGCGGAAGACCTCCAGATGGAAGTTGCCATTCGGTCTGAAGCACGGTGTCGGGACGAGAAAGGCGGTCGCAAAGACATTAAGCCGGCCCGGGACAAGGCGAGCATTGAGATGACGGAGATGAATGAGAGCCCAGTCGTAAAGATCCCACACCAGACGAAAATGTTGAGAAAAGATCGGGTGGTACCCATCTTGTTGATGTGAGCACTGACAGTAGAGTTGTCTGTAGTGATAAGAAGGGACGAATTCACGAGATGCTGAACTGCTAGGATGACTGCCTTCATCTCCAGAAGGTTGATGTGAAGTCTGGCGTCCAACCTAGACCATCTGCCGGACACCTCCAGTCCGTCCAGATGGCTCCCCAACCGATCTCGGAAGCATCGGTGTAGAGATGGAAATCGGAAGGAAACTCCCCGCATGACGTTGAGGCGAGACTGCCACCAAAACAGAAGTGGAAGTAGAGACGTCAATACCGGCAGTAATGGATTGAGGGATGACGTCTGAAGATAAGACAGATGGTACTGCAGTGGCCGAACTAGGAGACGTCCGTAATGAGTAAGGTCCTGCGTAGAAATGAATAGCCCTATGAGTTGATGACAAAACAACTATAGTGCCAACGTCTAAATACTGGTACAACGGTCTAACGGGGGACGAAGCACTTGATGGAGAGTGTCGAAAAACTGCCCCAAAGTAACGACGAACCTAAATAAACCTCGATGTGAAAGCCCCGACATGGAAAAAACCGCCATGACTGGAGAAGTGATACAAGGGGCGATGTTGACTCCGAACGGGAGGACTTGCCACTCAAACCGACGACCGGCGATGGTAAATCGTAGGAAACGCCGAAGACGAGGATGAATGGGTATAAGAAGATATGCGTCTCGCAAAACGATGGAGGTCAACCATACGAAAATGAAGACTCATCAACCGAATTGTCAGAAGAAAGGTAAAGAATACCGGCTAAAAGACGAAAAACACAGCGTGTCGAGAGACATGCAAGCGAACAAACGTCGAAGCCTCGATGACGATCAAGAGAAAGATCTAGAAATGGAGACCGGGACTGTCGAACTTGACGACCCTGATAAGGAGGTATAAAAGAACGACGTGGTGAACGGCTTTGTTCGTACGGGAACGTCAAACAGATGTACGAGAAAACGTGCCGACGTACGGGAAAACGGCGTTGAGGTGTACGAGAAACGACGAACAGACAATATGACCGACGTGCTAACGTACGGGAACGATGTTGAGGCGTACGTGAACGACGAACAGGCGAACAAGAACGATATACAGGTGTATGAGAACGACGTGACGGCGTAATGGAACGTCGATGAGGTGTAACAGAACGACGTAATGCGAACGAGAAAAGCGTTGCGGAGAATGAGAACGGCGTAGTGATGTACGAGAAACGTCGTTTAGAGATGAACAGGAATGACGTTATGGCGTGCAAGAACGACGTAGAAGGAAAAACAACTGAAGTTGAATCCAAAAACTGTAAAACCGAAACTCGAAAAATCACAGTGGAGTCCGAACGAAACAGCCGTAGTTCGCGAAACTGTTATGTGATTTGAATCGCAGAGGAGATGAAGTACACGTTCATTGTTCCTCGCGTTAATCGTGGGCGTAACTCCACCCCGTAGCATCATCCCCGACATCAACACAAAGATACTTCCAACGTAAACTAGGAAGATCTTCAATAAATTTAAAATTCCCCGAAGAGAGCAATTACATTTTGAGGTCTCTCACCGGTAGATAAACTAAGGTCATAAAATTTCACAATTTGAATTGACCAATCAAGAACAATGTTCAATCTTGACTCACCCTCCAATTTGAGGTCTAAACTACACATAAGTCCTCAAATGGAATAGATGAAATTATCATACAGAATAAAAATTAAGATCAAACAAATGCTGTAGACCAAAAGATGTTTTGGACGAAGCAGTCGTAGAAGAAAAACGGCAAAGAACGTTGCTTAGGAGCTTACTAGGCTGTAACCGGTACTCATTCTGGGACGAAAGTAACTTACGAAGTAGAAGAAGACTGCCCGATGGAAACAGTCTATTGGCTGTCCCAAGCAGATGATTGAGTAACTCAAGGCTTGATCTTTGCCCGGCCAACAGACCAGGGAAAGATCAATAAACACCCTACATGTCGTCGAACGAGAAACAATTCTAAAGTATCTGCTTCCGGGGGTGTTCGTGGTACGGGACCGGGAATATTACGTATGATGCGTCCTCCTATACGTGCTTCCGGTTTACGACCTCGTATGCCAGTTCACCGACCTTTACAGTGGCCGTGCTCACGTCCAGCTGGAGGGTCCTTGAGTGTGAACACACCTCGTCAGGCCTTGCTTCCGGTCCACTCTCAAGTGACTGATCCCACATTGGCTGCCATACTGCGCGGTATGGAACAGCAACGAGAGGAAATGAAGGAATTGAGAGAGATGATGACCAGTCAATTCCGAAGTAGTACGCCACTGCTTCCGGTTTTGACTGAACAGTCTAGGAAACCGGAAGCTAATTTGTCGAGGACTATCCCTTCCAATACTCCCTCCTGGCAGGAAGCCCCGGAAGCTATGGAAGTGGATAGGGACCAGTACGGTAGATCTGAATTGAATGAACCTACCAATACTGATCCGGATGCTAGGAAATATTATGAGCTTATTTCCGGCATCTATGACTTAATTCCTGATATGCAGCTTCCGGTCCCACATGCGGGGGATATTGAAACTGAATCAGGAGAGTCAAACCGGGTTACGAGATCGGCAACCACGCTTCCGGCCTCAACTGCTATACATTCTATTTGCCACTTGTTCCATAGAACTTTAGCAGAACCCGTTACGCAGGAGGAACGTGCAGTAAGGCTGAGACCTAAAGCTCGCTTCCGCCCTGCAGGATCTTCTGGTCCGTTCCCAGTACAGAAGCCAAACATACGAAGTTACGGCGTACATAATTCACCGTTTAGCTTCCGGTCTGCAGAGGTGAACGGCGACTTTCAGTATTTATGTCCTAGCAATACTAAAGTGCCTAGTAATCCAGATGTTCCTTGCACGAACAAACAGGCCGCAGTACTTGAGGAAACTGCTCGACAAGGAGTGGCGATTACGAATCACCTCGACTGGTTTCTTAAAGCCATAAAGGATGGTTTATTCTCGCTGTCGGGCGCGGACAGTCAAGAACAGTTACAGGAGGGTATAAACCTCGTTCTTGACTACCAGAAGATTGCTTCCGGTGCTGTAGAAGATTTACTGGTACACAATGCCTACCTATCTTCTATGCTAGTGTATTTAAGGAGAAAGGCCTTCATTCCTTTTATGCATAGTTACACACCGGAAGCAGTAAAGAGGAGTCTACTAGAGACATCTACGGCTCCTTCTTTACTGTTTGGTGATGCTGTTGCCGAAGTTCGACCTGAAATGGATCGTATAGAGCATGACAGGTCAGTTGCTTCCGGTGCTTCGTCTAAGAGACCTATGGCTTCCGGGTCGGGTCCAAAGGCGAAGAAGGCTAAGAAGAACCCGCCTAGTTCCAAGGCTAATAAGGGTGCTTCCGGCCAACAGCATAGCCAAGCGCCTGCTTCTTTAGAGCCTAGGTTATCGAGCTTTGGCCATAAGAAGCAGGGTAAGGGGAAATCAAAGCAGTCAAAGAAGGATACCTGATGTCTTGGGCCATACCGGGTGGCTTCCGGTATGGCGGGAACACCGAGACATAATGTTTCCAGTTCCCCAACAACTAGACCTTCCGGTAGGGGGAAGGCTGCAGTTGTTTTGGAGGAACTGGATAAGGATCGGGACAGAAGCGTGGGTCATTCGAACGATCAGATACGGCTATCGCCTATTGTTCGACACGTTTCCTCCCTTGACTGCTCATCCCCTCTGTGGACAAGCTGATAGAGAAGGCAGCAGTAATAGAGCTTCCGGTTTGGGACACGTCACCCGGGTTCTATTCGCCGGTCTTTCTGGTCCCCAAGAAAGACACGTCCGAGATGCGCATGGTTATAAACCTAAAACGCCTCAACAAGGACTACCTCACTCCACCGCCACACTTCCGCATGGAGTCCTTCCGGTCTATCCGGACAGTACTCAGACAAGGGGAATGGCTGACTTCTGTGGATTTAAGGGATGCATACCTGCATATCCCGATACATCCGGGGGACAGGAAGTACTTGAGATTCATGGTCGGCAAACGACGCTTCCAAATTCAAGTGCTTCCGTTCGGCCTATCCACTTCCCCTTGGGTGTTCACACGAGTGTTTACACCAGTGGCACAATTCCTGCACAGTCTAGGTATAAAGTATCACTTTTATATCGATGACTCCCTGCTAAGGAATGCCTGCAAGGAGCAGTTAATCCTAGACACCCAGTTTGTCTTAAGGATATTGACTTCTCTGGGATACATCCCACACGAAGAGAAATCTGATCCAAACTTATCTGCACTAATCAAGTCATACAAGATAACTGGTCAGTCGGCTGTTCCGAAATTACCTAAGTGGGACTTAGCCTTAGTACTTCGGCAATTAGGAGAGCCACCTTTCGAGCCAATAGAGGCTATTGAGCTAAAATATTTATCATACAAAACTTCGTTTTTGTTGGCTCTTGCTTCGGCAGCTAGAGTGTCAGAGCTGCATGCGCTCGATAAAAGGAACATCAGACACTCTAGGGACTGGAGCAAGGTAGTTCTCACAACAGTACCTGAGTTTGTGGCCAAGAATCAAGCCCTCTACGATTCCATATCTCGAGAGTTCACAATTGCAGCCTTATCTGATTTCCTTTCGTCCAGTCTTGAATCAGACATGTTAATGTGTCCGGTTCGGGCACTTGCGTGTTACCTGAATCGTACAGAGGAGATCAGAGCGGGAAGGAGGCATTTGTTTATCCCTTTCGATCCCAAAGCCAAACAAGAAATAAGTAAAAACACTATCTCGAGTTGGCTCAAAAATACGATTCGGCTAGCGTACTCCACGGCTACTGATAGGCAAGCCGCGCTTGTAAACGTTTCGGGTCACGAGATTAGGGCTCTAGCGGCATCATGGCCTCTATGGACCAACAGATCGGTGACCGACATTATGAGGGCGTGCTATTGGAGGTCAAACACGACCTTTGCCTCCTACTATCTCCGGGACATGACGTTGGCATGTAATGACCTCTATTCCATCGGTCCACTTGTGACCGCACAGCGGGTGTCTGGGGGACCGAGGCCAGCAAGATAGCTACAAAAGTCTGGGCGTACAGTTGTAACCCTGCTTGCGGGTGAGTGCATATCTTGCATCTCAGCCTTGAAGTCAGAGTAGCAACAGAGGTTCCCTGTGTACCATAGGCATACAGGTTATTACTGTTGTATGTTCTCATGGATCCTCTGTGAGGTAGAAGATCTATGATTTCTACTCTGTACTAGTCACTATGTATGGCATTTATCACTAACCGCGGATTGTATCAGTTTGCCCACCTACCTTACGGTGGCACTCTATGCAAAGAGTGGAAGTGAGGTAAGTTTTCAGCGCAAATAACGAAACAATTTCACAGGTAAATTTTCTGTTATTAAGCTAAAACTTACCTCACTTCCAGTGATGCCCACCCATCCTCCCCGCTATGATACATCCAGACCATGTATCGCAGTGGAACAAGAAGGAAGTAGAATTGTGGGTAGCTATGCATTCACGTGACTAGCAGGGGAGATAACTGTGTCATTTAAATTCTTACTGTGATATTTCATGTGGACAAGAAATGCAAAGAGTGGAAGTGAGGTAAGTTTTAGCTTAATAACAGAAAATTTACCTGTGAATTTTTTTTTTTGTATCGAAAGAAAAAATGCATGTGTTGGTCCAAACTGCTTCTAATGACAGTCTTATTATGCAATGAACAAAAAGTATTGAAGTACTATGGGAAATTTAGCAGCCAAGTTAAAATTTTGTTTCTGGACAATAACTTTTGGAAAAATTAACGGACTCTTCTCAAATTTGGTATGTGGATACCTTGCCTCTGGATCTCCATGGCGGGTTCTGATACTGAACATTGTGGTTCCAAGCCAAATCAGTTGTTTTCTCCGCCGGGGACTTCAACCGCTCAGGTTTCATTTATCTTTAATTATTTGAAGACCTTTGGGTTGATCAGGATGTTTGTTTATAGAGTATAATTAATAGTTCCCTATCTTAGTAAAACTTTGAATATATTATAGCGACTGCAATACATCTGCACTTGAATACTAACACGTGCTGACTCGAGGGTCACGATGACTGCCTATTGAAGATCAACAGAGTTAACCGAAGATCCCCCCGAGGAGTTGTGAATAGCATGTACGTGGTGACTCTTGATGGGAGAGGTGTTTTATTTTCTCTCCATATGCTGATATATATGGGATATCATTGGTACCAGTAGAACAGCAAGGTGTACATTTTTGAGACTGTCAAGTCCCAGTTGTACAAAAATAGTGTTTAGTGGACTGTCTCGACCCTGTTGTGAGTTGTTAGCTCTCCGATCCTAAATTTGATGAAATTAAATTCAAGAAGTTACATGTATGAAATTGTATATGACAGACATTTATCGTGGAGTACGGGAGTGATTATCCAAAAGTGAACAAGGATGCATTATCATAGAATATCACACTGACGATGAAATATTCATGATCATTTATGTAAATACCTGCTCATTTATTCAACAGTATAGTTTCCATGTCGGGGCTTTAGATTACCCTCTTGATACAATGTTAAAAGTTGTGCCCAAATTTAATGAGAGAAAATTTTTTTTTTTTTAAAAGTTTGCCAATTTGTCCAGAATTTGGGTTTTCACTATAAACATTGGTGCATTTCCCGGTCTAAAAAAGATTTGCCGTGCCAAATAGAAAGTGCGCTCAAATTAGGTTAATCTAAAGCCCCTCATGTATATCCATACTTCTTACATTATCTACAGTTCACATTCTGCAATCACCACATTTCCTTCCATTACCCAGAAACTATACTGTAGTGGCCTATTTATGAATATGTAGATAGATATGACCAGCAACTTGATTTATGAAGCTGTCCAACATTGTGTTGCTCTCTTTTGTATATAAATATATTACCGGTCTCTTCCTAAATATTCCAATACCATGTATATAGTCAGTAGCATCTTGTACCATTACAACTGTAGCCTAACATTGCATGTTCATTTCAGCTAATAAATCACTATTATATATAATTACTCAAATCTTCAGTTTGTCTCTATTCAGCGAAAGTATTATCTCCTCAGATCAGTTCCTCTGGCTGCAATATTTGTGTAAGTTTTTCCACTACTGCAACCCCAAAATAGCTCCATCTAGAGGCAGAACCCATGGTTAATTCGCAATTGTCCCTCATTTTTACATGGTTTATTATAAAGCAGGTTTCAGTATAGCACAGACAATGTCCCCCGATATATAACTGTGATAATGTATTCAGTGGTTATGGTTACGACTCACCTATAGTGCAGTCAATATTTTGTCCCCCAACTTGAGTGTTATCATGAGGGACAAGTGTAGCACCACATTTGAGAGCTTGTCGTAAGAGGCGACTAACTGGGGCACCTGTGTGGTTCCTGGTTACGAAAAAGAATAGTACCCTCCCGTGGGGTCCTGGGTGTTAAAAGGAATGGGACCCTACCCTTGTGATTTCTGGGTGTGAAAAGGAATAGGAACCAAGCGTCTTGATATGACTGAAAAAGTGTTGCATATTCACTCACTCAAATTTGGAGTGAATTGAATAAGTTTTTAACCCACCATCACCAGATGGTGGGCTGTTCAAATCACTTTTTGTCTGTGGTCCGTCGGTAAACAATTCTTGTTATTGCGATTTCTCAGGAACTACTGCATGGATCTTTCTCAAATTTGGTACACTGGTTCTTAGGGTCTAGTTGTGCAAGATACCTTTTCTGGTCCGATTCGAAAATCCAATATGACCGCCAGATATATTGGATTTCCCCATGAAACCTTGTTATCGTGATTTTTCAGGAACTACTGTATGGATCTTTCTCAAATTTGGTACACAGGTTCCACATGGGGCCTTGTTGTGCAAGATACCTTTTTTGGTGCGATTCGAAAATCAAAGTTATGCTTCAAATTAATACGGTATTCCCGAGTTGTGACGTTGCATCACAAGAGTCGGCGGATCAAACGGTGGGGCATATTCTATATATTGACTATAGAGAATATCCATACCTTCACCTTCCATATCAAGGAGATCAAATAATTCGGAATTAAAATGTATTTCTCCAAATTTTAAATCGGTTTTCTTTAGTTCATGCAGTTGCAAGTGAACTGCCCCACCGGCGGATCGGCTACATGAAGGGACGTCACAACTCGACAACTGTAGACCACTGCATGTTTCGATCCAAGGGAGATATTAAACATTTATAAACAATGTTAGTATTTATTATCAAATCATACCTGCTGTTGCTATGGCCTTATCTCCCTTAGGAGCATCCTTTGCAAATAATTAAAACTGAAAGTTGTCTCCCCTTAGGAGCTGGCTGAGCTCAAGCCCCTGCACTTTCCTGAATCTCCCTCTTTCTCACTCTTATAGCCCGAGACGTGTGGTGTGCAAGGCCGTGGAGTGAGGGGCAGGATGGAAGGGTAATCAAAGCAGCAGCAGCAGGTTTGATTTGATAATAAATACTATTAACCTTGTTTATAAATGTTTAATATTTATGTCTCAAATCTTCACCTGCTGTTGCTATGGCTCACTACCAACATATGGAGGTGGGAACCTCGGCCTTGTTGTAGTTCCAATAGCAGGCATAGTAACCGCTGAGATGATCACGGACATGGGACCCTGGTCGGTGACGCTGTGGGTAGTCATGGAGTAATCATAAGAGATTGTTGAATGTGGCCACTAATTACTCGTCCATGCAAACCGTGATCGTGGATGTGGTGCACAATTCTACCCTCACGAAGGAACTCGGGCCGGTGGCGCTGTGAGTATTCAAGTGGTAATCAGTGTATAACGAATAGAAGTGGTCATGTACATCCCGACAACATTGCATACAAGGTGCCCATCTTATACCACTTTTTAGTCCACAAACCGTCTTACGTCAACTCTCTGTACTTTAGTCCCTGTTGCTGACACTGGTAAACCTGAAAGTAGTACTCACAAATGTGTCAGGTCTTGTAAGATGACTTGTGAGTTGACAGCAGCTGCCTCTCCTGAGATGATCTCGTAAGTTGGTCATAATTGCCCTCATGCACCAAACTCTCTGTACTTTAAACCTGAAATTGACACAAAGTATACCTAAAAACCAATACTCACCATTGTGTCAGGTCTTGAAAGATGTCTTGCGAGTTGGCAACAGGCTGACCTGTTGAGGTGATCATGTAATAAGGTGGACATGTGATTAGCTGTGATGATGCCGTAAGTTGGCCGACTGTTTGGCTTACAGCACACTAAAAACTCATCCAGAGAGAACCGGGGTCGAAGACGCTGAGGGTACTCATCGATTAAAATCAAAACCTGATTGTAAATGTGGTACACAATACTCAATAGAAGGAAAACCCAGGTCGTGGAGACGCAGTGGGTGTTAATAGAGTAAAACCAGTAATAACTAAGAAAAGCCATGCCTAAACCATACTCACCGATGAGTCGGGTCTTGTAAGTTGGCTGAAGGACTGACCTATTGAGGTGATCATGTAATATGGTGGACATATGTAATGGCTGATTAGATGTGATGATGCAGCAAGCTGGCTGATTGACTGACTTGCTGCACTGAACGAAGATATCCCCCTCTTTTTTGAAAGTTACTGGACCATGTGCTGGGCAGCCACCAGCGGCCCAAGCGTGGTTACTCTATCTGATTGTACTGACATATCTCTCAAGATAGAAATCGGTAAAAATTGAATTGGCACTCCATGCACAGGACTGGACAATGTCATGAAGGGATAGGTTCTTCCATAAAGGCCATGATGTAGCGATGGCACGAATTTCATGGGAAGAAGCAGAGGTCAGAAGTGGGGGAGCGTCAATGGCAAGTTGATATGTCCACTTAATGGTCTTCTTCAACCAAGAAGCAATAGTGTTCTTGGTAATGTCACGCACTGCAGTTGGCTGAAGAGACAGGAATAATAGTTGACAAGAAACCCCGATCAGGGTCGGTACGCGAGAGATAGTGACGTATGGCTCGGCATAACAGGATGTCGTCCTCAAGGTCACGAACAAAGTATGATAAAGCAGGGATGGAGTACAAACGTTGAGCACAAGGACCTTGGCGCACAGCCTCATTCTTGGCGATGAACTCAGGGACGGGACGAAAGGAAATGCGAGACCAATTTGCCGTCCAGGTCAAAGACGACCTTCCAGAGCGTAAAGCTCGGAAACTCTAGACGCCAAAGCGAAAGCCAACAGGAAAGCAGTCTTGTAGGAAACAGCTTTAATAGAGGCGGACTGTAAAGGTTCGAAGGGCGGACGAAGCAGAGCACTAAGAACCACACCAATATCCCACTACGGTAACAGAGATATAGTCGTTCAGACTAATGTCGATGCCGGTCGAAAGACGTAAAACCTTAGCCAAAGCAGACCGGTACCCCACAAAGGTGCTGATTTGAAACTTCTTATCACGATGTAGGTGAAGGAGGAAGTCAGCTACTAAGGAAAGAGAGGCAGAGTCGGGAGCGGAATCACGTTCTCGGAACCAGGAGACGAAATAGGCCCATTTCGATTGATAGAGCTGCGATGTGAAAGATCGATTGCCTGAAACCATCGTCTGTGCAACTTCTGCTGAAAATCCTTGGACTGTAAGTGCACACTGGATAGTCTGCAGACGTGTAAGTTGAGCCACCGCGGGTTGTGATGTATTATCCCGTGAGGTTGACGCAACAGGCTGGGCCAAACTGGAAGACGACGTGGCGGAGCGGTGAGAAGTGGAACCAGTACCGGAAACCACTGATGACGAGGCCACCACGGAACCACGAGCAGAATGACGCAGTCGTGCTGAGTAATCTTGAAGAACTTCCTGAATCAGGGCCATGGGCGGGCAGGCATAAGCCAGGAAGTTGTCCCAGTTGATAGAAAGGGCGTCGATGGCGAAAGCTTGAGGGTCCAGAATCGGACTGACGAAGAGGGCGAGCTGCGCATTGTTCTTCGTCGCAAACAGGTCGATCAAGGGGGTCACCCAGATGCTGCAAATCTGGCGGAAGACCTCCAGATGAAGTTGCCATTCGGTCTGAAGCACGGTGTCGGGACGAGAAAGGCGGTCGCAAAGGCATTAAGCCGGCCCGGGACAAGGCGAGCATTGAGATGACGGAGATGAATGAGAGCCCAGTCGTAAAGATCCCACACCAGACGAAAATGTTGAGAAAAGATCGGGTGGTACCCATCTTGTTGATGTGAGCACTGACAGTAGAGTTGTCTGTAGTGATAAGAAGGGACGAATTCACGAGATGCTGAACTGCTAGGATGACTGCCTTCATCTCCAGAAGGTTGATGTGAAGTCTGGCGTCCAACCTAGACCATCTGCCGGACACCTCCAGTCCGTCCAGATGGCTCCCCAACCGATCTCGGAAGCATCGGTGTAGAGATGGAAATCGGAAGGAAACTCCCCGCATGACGTTGAGGCGAGACTGCCACCAAAACAGAAGTGGAAGTAGAGACGTCAATACCGGCAGTAATGGATTGAGGGATGACGTCTGAAGATAAGACAGATGGTACTGCAGTGGCCGAACTAGGAGACGTCCGTAATGAGTAAGGTCCTGCGTAGAAATGAATAGCCCTATGAGTTGATGACAAAACAACTATAGTGCCAACGTCTAAATACTGGTACAACGGTCTAACGGGGGACGAAGCACTTGATGGAGAGTGTCGAAAAACTGCCCCAAAGTAACGACGAACCTAAATAAACCTCGATGTGAAAGCCCCGACATGGAAAAAACCGCCATGACTGGAGAAGTGATACAAGGGGCGATGTTGACTCCGAACGGGAGGACTTGCCACTCAAACCGACGACCGGCGATGGTAAATCGTAGGAAACGCCGAAGACGAGGATGAATGGGTATAAGAAGATATGCGTCTCGCAAAACGATGGAGGTCAACCATACGAAAATGAAGACTCATCAACCGAATTGTCAGAAGAAAGGTAAAGAATACCGACTAAAAGACGAAAAACACCGAAGTCGAGAGACGTGCAGGCGAACAAACGTCGAAGCCTCGATGACGATCAAGAGAAAGATCTAGAAATGGAGACCGGGACTGTCGAACTTGACGACCCTGATAAGGAGGTATAAAAGAACGACGTGGTGAACGGCTTTGTTCGTACGGGAACGTCAAACAGATGTACGAGAAAACGTGCCGACGTACGGGAAAACGGCGTTGAGGTGTACGAGAAACGACGAACAGACAATATGACCGACATGCTAACGTACGGGAACGATGTTGAGGTGTACGTGAACGACGAACAGGCGAACAAGAACGATATACAGGTGTATGAGAACGACGTGACGGCGTAATGGAACGTCGATGAGGTGTAACAGAACGACGTAATGCGAACGAGAAAAGCGTTGCGGAGAATGAGAACGGCGTAGTGATGTACGAGAAACGTCGTTTAGAGATGAACAGGAATGACGTTATGGCGTACAAGAACGACGTAGAAGGAAAAACAACTGAAGTTGAATCCAAAAACTGTAAAACCGAAACTCGAAAAATCACAGTGGAGTCCGAACGAAACAGCCGTAGTTCGCGAAACTGTTATGTGATTTGAATCGCAGAGGAGATGAAGTACACGTTCATTGTTCCTCGCGTTAATCGTGGGCGTAACTCCACCCCGTAGCATCATCCCCGACATCAACACAAAGATACTTCCAACGTAAACTAGGAAGATCTTCAATAAATTTAAAATTCCCCGAAGAGAGCAATTACATTTTGAGGTCTCTCACCGGTAGATAAACTAAGGTCATAAAATTTCACAATTTGAATTGACCAATCAAGAACAATGTTCAATCTTGACTCATCCTCCAATTTGAGGT
This sequence comes from Hanleya hanleyi, assembly GCA_036873755.1. NCBI lineage: Eukaryota > Metazoa > Mollusca > Polyplacophora > Lepidopleurida > Hanleyidae > Hanleya > Hanleya hanleyi. The sequence goes on along the minus strand of JAVTVY010014772.1, from coordinate 8,448 downwards.
CTAAACTACACATAAGTCCTCAAATGGAATAGATGAAATTATCATACAGAATAAAAATTAAGATCAAACAAATGCTGTAGACCAAAAGATGTTTTGGACGAAGCAGTCGTAGAAGGAAAACGGCAAAGAACGTTGCTTAGGAGCTTACTAGGCTGTAACCGGTACTCATTCTGGGACGAAAGTAACTTACGAAGTAGAAGAAGACCGCCCGATGGAAACAGTCTATTGGCTGTCCCAAGCAGATGATTGAGTAACTCAAGGCTTGATCTTTGCCCGGCCAACAGACCAGGGAAAGATCAATAAACATCCTACATGTCGTCGAACGAGAAACAATTCTAAAGTCTTCCCGGAGAAATAAACTCACACTCAAGCTAATAATATTAATTTCTCAGAAAGAAGAAATAAAATTAAAGCTCAACTCAATTTGAATTGTAAGTCTAATTCAGTATTCCGATGGGAAAATTTGGTTGTGAAAAATAAATATATCACAATGCAATATTTACTAGCAGAAAAATGTGTTCCAAAGAATAGCACAATTTCTTAATAAACAATCCCGTGATCTCTTTTCTTGATCAACACACCCTTGATTACCCAAAGAGAGTAATTTGGAAGGCACATTAAAATGTAACAAAGACGTCGTAGTGTATAGCTTTGACTTGTGGCGACGAAGACAAACGCAACAACAACAACAACAACAACAACGTAAGAGTAAAAGACAGAGAAAAACCTCTGCAAGTTCTCTCTCTTGATCACATGATATCAAATAAACAGAATAACACTTGATATAACAAGAGAATAAATTTTGGTAGGTACAATGAACTGTATGCATAGATGTAAACTACCAAAAACTGAAAAGTCTGAAACACAACAACAACGAAAATGAAGGATATGTTATCGTTTAAATCAGCGAGAATACAATTTCCCTGCAGAAACTAGTAATCCTGCGAAGGTTATAGTATGTTGAAGCATTTCTATTCCCAATGAACCGGACTGCATGCCGAAAAATGAAATCAGCTGAAATCTTTTGTTCGTTGATAACAAAAGAGCGGTCGAGAAAGCCGGGCTTTGGACAGAATCCTTTGTTGTCCAAACAAAGAAACGGGTTTGTGCACAAACACGCCAGACAAGACTTTACCAACCGGTTCTAAACTGCCTGGAATTTTATCATTATCCTCTCGTACAAACAGTCCCACTGGAGGGGATTCTAATAGAACATGGCGGGACTAAGTCTATGCGATAAATCCAAACGAGAAACCAGAAAGATCTTCGTTAAAAATTTTAAATCTCCGACAAGAGCAATTTCATTATGGCGTCTTTCGTCCTCAGATAAAGCAGGGTCTACCGTAACCCGTAATAAATACGCTCGTCTAGCCTGGGCATAATTCCTCCAGGCGGTATCATCCCATCTTAGACACTCTAAACACGTTGACTGACGGTAACAAAGGTGACCTTTGCATGAGAAACAGACAGTGTGAGCATCCAAACTAGACCAAAACTGCTGACACGAACGGCATGAATTAGAATTTACAGGGACAGATATCTCGGACATAATGTCTAAGTAATACAGCAAGAAAATACTAGCTTAGAAAAATACAACCATAGGTCAAAACCAACGACAACCAAACCAAACTAGCAGACTATAGGACACTTCCTTGACAGCAAACCACTCGCGAGTAGGTGCAAAAAAGAAAGAGGGAGATTCAGGAAAGTGCAGGGGCTTAAGTAACCTAGCTGAGCTGGCTGAGCGAACCTGGGACATCTGCGAGACCAGCAGAGACTTACACAGCACAACTCCAATTATTCCATGGAAACCTTATTCATCCTGGCGAAATAGGAAAATTGAAGTACTCAAACACAGACTGGCATCTGGGCATGGTAACTTTCGTGCACACACGCACAAATTGGGTTTTGCGACAGACCCCAACTGTAGGTGCGGCGAGGATCGTGAAACGCCAAAACACATCCTCTTAAACTGTCCACTTTATCAGGGACACCCTAGTTCAAGTTTCAAGTTTCCTAGTTCCAAGTTCCCAAGTTCCAAGTTCCAGCTCCGTAGTTTCAAGCTCCAGTTCCCCCAAGCTCCCCCTCCGAAGTTTAAAGCTCCAGTTCCCCCAAGCCCCACCTCCAAAGTTCAAAAGCTACAGTTCAAAAGCTCCCAGATATGATACACATCTGGTTGTTTAAGAGGCATTAACACATATGCCATTGTTAATCAGCCCTTATTATAATGTTACTTATTATAATGTTACTGTCTAGCCTGTTCAACACATGTTTTGAATTGTTGTGGAGCTCACTGATTATAGATTACAGATTAAAATAAGCCGCATCTAACATCTACTGGAACCAATTTTTTGGGGGATTAGAAGTTTGTGAAAACATCCTTCAGGATAGCACAGATCGCCAATAACTTTAAATGGAAGAAAGTCCTATCCATCCTCTGTAGAGGAACTTAGATTACACACTTCCATCTTATAATTTTATAATCGATCTGTTTCTTTTGTTGTGAAACTTCGCTGGGATAGCTATGAGGTCACAGAGAATGACCATCCTTCTCTCTCAAATTCAAATGCACATCTTATCAGATTTTTGGAGGTCAGAATACCGTGAATACGCGTCCGGATAGCTGTGGGATCAGGGAAAGTAATTAGGGAGTAGAGGGGGTACATTACCATGCCTTTATGCAGAAATAATTGGATAATTTGCTAAAATTCTGTTATTCTGCTTTCTCTGATTGGATGGAAACCTTACGGGCCATTTTTAATTGCAACATTTTTGATAATCTGTATATTTGTCACTTGACAGCTTGGTGTTCCTGACACCTTGGTTCAAATTGAATAAATTATGAATGGCTGGCGCCCAGAGCCGAAGGGTTTTCAGATGCACAGCTTCGTATTTCTATTTGTCGACTTTTGAAAATTTGAATTGTTTTGTACAGAGCCATGGACGTCCACCTATCGGTGGTCGCAACCAATCAGATGATTATGGCTTTCTGTGAAACCGAGCTGCATCAATAAAATTACATAATAGTTTACCGTTTGTGGCTGATGTGATGATTACAAACACGCCATGTAGTTCTGGTAAGCGAGAAGTTGATGACCCCCCCCCCCCCTCCATTCCCAACACACACAATTGGAGCCCCTGTACTATTAGAATTACACACATTGACAATAAACTGATTATATTCCTTGAGCAGATTACCGTGTTTACACAGGTTGTGGGGGACCTAGTGAGGATATGTACATAAGATAAGTCAAAGGCTGCCAGGTATCTAAATGACTGCACATGAAACAAAGTGATAATCCAGAATATAGACACAACATAACTTTGGTTGCGTAATAGTGATGGATATATGACAGTGCAGGTGGGGAATCCCTGAGAAGTAGACTCTGGACAAGAATTATCTAAATCAAATAATGGAATTTGCCTCATCAGAATGGACTTGAGATATGGATGTAATAAAATTGCTTACAAACAGGATAAGGCTGATTCCTGATTGGATCCAGGGAAAGGTGCAGTAGTTTGATATCCGTGAATCATCAAAAGGCTTCATTTTCTGAAATTACACAGGAACTGAACACAAGGGATGTTGCAGATGTATAAAGGGTGTAACAAAGGCTAACAAGAGGAAACATAAGAGATTGATTCCGACTCCAGATTTGTATGATTTATTTATCATTTCTGTATACCAGCATTGAGAGCTGAACCATTTACATTCGAGTCATTTTAAGTTTTCAGGGGCAAATGATCATGCCAATTTTCAATTATTGGCCGGCAGGGGTCTACATACAGAAAGGATATATGCGACGTTTAAAAAGAAATATGTGTGAAGTTTAATAACTTTTTTATCCATCTTATTTTTCTTCGAGTTTGCATTGTGCACTGTCAGCATCAAATATTGCCAATTTTATATGATAGATCAAGATATTCTGCTTGGCTCAATTTCTATGCACACTTACCGCTGAATGGTAATGACCGGTACCAAAAAAAAAGACCGACTGATGCTGAAAATGTACCGAAACATATACAAGTATTGTAAAGAAATATTATTAGGCGACATGCCCTGTATTACGAGAGGTTTAGTACTAGATGTTGAACAGTATCGGTAGCGATCTTTCTGAAACTATGGAGCTTGTCATTTATTACCCCTCAAGCCTTTTTATCTGGGAGTAGTTGGGTCTGGGAGCTTTTGAACTGTAGCTTTTGAACTTTGGAGGTGGGGCTTGGGGGAACTGGAGCTTGAAACTTCAGAGGGGGAGTTTTGGAGAACTGAAGCTTGGAACTACAGAGCTGGAACTTGGAACTTGGGAACTTGGAACTAGGGAACTTGGGAAACTTGAAACTTGAACTAGGGTGTCCCACTTTATCAAGACCGCAGAGAAGATCTTTTCAATACAATTGAGTTGACCTATATCCAGCACTCCACTCCACTCACTGAAAGAAGTATCCGTTTCTGTACCCTCATCAATCCAATGCACAGCTCTAAGTCCACTAGGTTGGCCATTCAAGACGCAGTCTCCAGCTTCATTGAGGCCTCCGGCCTAAAATGTTAAGCGAGCTGCCTCAAGTCTTCAGTAAATGACGTCTGACACAGTGCTATTTCTAAAGTGTAATTTTGTTAGCATCGTACCAGTGGGTGACCTTTCACCAGAGAATCATTTTATTTACCCACGACCCATATGAACCAACCAAACCTAAACAAAACTACAAAAAATATTGAATTTCGAAAATTAGGCTCTACAGACACTGGTGATCACAATGGATCGTCAGATAGCCTAATTTGTTTGGCACTTTAATCTACCTCCTGTGCCAGACAAACATGGTATGGTAAACCATGCTGCCCTAAGCTGGAAGGCACCAGGTGCTTTTATGAATATTTAATTATAACTTGCTAGAAGTAGAAGTGTTACCAGTTCTCCCAATAAACACCCCTATTGTTGATCAAGCATCTTAGACTTTTCGGACCTTAGTACATGTCTAACAGGCAAACATAGCTATACACTGAAAACAATCAGCTGCAGATTCTATAATTGATTGTTATCAATTCATAATGATTATCAAATACATTTATTTATTCACAAAACAGACGAGTCTGAATCTCAAAATACATCTGATATTTTACACTATTTTAATGAAATGTAAGCTAGGTCCTCTACTTATCGAAGGTGGTTACAGAGTTGTCTCCACTTGGGGATTCCTAGGACAAGAGTTGTCTCCCCTATTTCTGTCAAATCATTTATGTCCAGTTAATCATATTGGGTCATTTTGTGTCCATTGTACAACACTCACAAGGCATAATGTCTGAATCCAAAATGGCAGCCATGGTGGTTCAGTTGCAAGTAAATCACGCTTTTCATATTTTTTTCTTTCCACAATAAGCAATTTTGCCAGAATGCATTTACTTAATATTAAACAAGTACTAGTATTTTTTTTGTTTGGTCTCGCCAGGTTTCTTAGTAAATCTGGCAGGGGATATGTGAGCTCTGCACATTTCTCTTGGATTACAAATATGTGGATATATTGGTTGCGAGACTGATAGAATAGATATAAAGTTATTCCAATTTAAATGCATGTCTTTCATGAAGTGGGCCTCCATTTCAAACATTTATTTTCCGAGAGGCTCCAAATTTTCCATTAAATTGTTCATTAAATTGGAGAAATCAAGCGCTATTAAATCTGTGAAACAGAGTAGGGGTTACTGTTAGTGATGACCCAAAGTGATTGTGTGAGACAACTGTGAATTTCCAGCTTTCAATCAGATGAAAATATTTCCAGTTCATTTTTAATAGGCCTCTGGCTCTTGAATAGGTACATGTAAGTAAGCATACCAAATTTAGAATTCATCAGTGGAACCATTTTGCAGGTATCTCGCTCACAGACGTACTTCATGAGGACCATATCTTTAGACCAAAACTGACAGAGGTGCAAAAGGGAGAATCTGTAACCCTTTGCAGTTCACCTTTAAGGCTGGAGCTAGAGGCTATAAGCATAGATGGGATGTTAGGTTGTATCCTATCCAATCCAATCCAGTTTCTAAAGAAGGATCAGATATGGAATACAGATTGGCAATAGACGAAAAAAACACTTTGTACATATGTCAATTATGTAAACATTTCATTTATAACACTTGCAGTTCTACAAATATTGTAATAATTTTATGAGTTATAATCCAAATTCACAACTTCTGAGATGTGAACGAGATAAGAACAGGTAAAGCATCATCCTTCACAGTGGCTTGGTTAGCAGTGAGTGTCTTCATCGATGTTGTTGTTATTACCGGTACTATTTTTTTCATTTTTTTTTTTCACCAAGAATATAATTATTTCCCAACTTTTCATATACCACAATGACAGTGGATATCATAAAAATGCTTTCTATACGACCTACACCGATCTACATACCCCTCATCCACTACATCTTTATCTATGTGGACATAGACGAAGATATAAATAGAGGAGGGGTAAGTAGATCGGTGTAGGTCGTATAGAAAGCATTTTTATGATATCCACTGTCATTGTGGTATATGAAAAGGAGGGAAATAATTACATTCTTGATGAAAAAAGAAGTTAAAAATATGAACAACAACATCGATGAAGACACCCACTGCTAACCAAGCCACTGTGTCATCCTTGTCTGACCGTACCCTGCCATGACAGAGAGCGAGTCTACATGTATAAAATCAACAATGTTATTATTAGCATTATCGAATCACATTTTTTACTTCATGATGGAATTAAAGTGTCACTGTGGTACTTTTGCAAGTTTACATCAAATCCAAGGTAATCTTCCAAATTTTAGAATTTATACCCCGTTTCTTGTTTTACGGCTTTAATTTTAACAATTTCAAAGCTATTAATGTTATTGTAGAGCACAGGGTCACAAGCCTGTCAGAACTTGTGACGTTATTATGGAATGATAAGCCATGTCACAATACATGTCGCAGTAAGGATCTTACAGTCCCCAATGACATTGCTTTGAACAATTTGTTTTGAATACATGGGTATCTTCCATCAACAGTCATTTCAGTCATTAATGTGACATCTCGCCAATTGTTCCATTGCATCGGCGCCACTGGGTTTGCGGGCGGGGGGTGGGGGGGGGGGCGTCATTACACTTATGGTAGGTTCGGGAGTTCTGTTAGAGCTGAAATATCCAATGTTTGTCATGTAAGAATCTGCAAACAGGAAACAAAACATGCATAGCTTGTCAAGTACTTTTCCAGGTTCAACACGGTTCCCTAAATGTAGTCATTCCCTGTTGTATTGATTTTTTTATGAAGAATAGGCCTGAAATGTTGCGGAATCTGATAAGTTTATCATCTTCGATAAATAGTAGTGAAGATTTTACATGGACACACCTGGACAGATTAAGACAAGAGATTCTATATTCCCTGACCAGGCTTGGCTTCTTTGGAAACTAAAACTGTCCTGTTCCTTTAAAAACACACCGTATTCAGGAATGTTCAAGAAGTTGAGCAATCAGAACTCAAAATATACATGTAGACTAGACAAGCTAGACTGAGTTTTGCAATGATGTGAGATGGACTGTGACCTCAGAAATCAATCCGAGAACTGTTTCCCCATTTTGTCTTCCATGAAGATCTGAAGTGGATTGAATGAATGAATTGGAAATGAATCATGCTAACAAGAATTTGTGACATATGCATGCATGGAGAAGTGATACAAGGGGCGATGTTGACTCCGAACGGGAGGACTTGCCACTCAAACCGACGACCGGCGATGGTAAATCGTAGGAAACGCCGAAGACGAGGATGAATGGGTATAAGAAGATATGCGTCTCGCAAAACGATGGAGGTCAACCATACGAAAATGAAGACTCATCAACCGAATTGTCAGAAGAAAGGTAAAGAATACCGGCTAAAAGACGAAAAACACCGAAGTCGAGAGACGTGCAGGCGAACAAACGTCGAAGCCTCGATGACGATCAAGAGAAAGATCTAGAAATGGAGACCGGGACTGTCGAACTTGACGACCCTGATAAGGAGGTATAAAAGAACGACGTGGTGAACGGCGTTGTGGCGTACGGAAACGTCGCACAGATGTACGAGAACGACGTGCCGACGTACGGGAAAACGGCGTTGAGGTGTACGAGAAACGACGAGCTAACGTACGGGAATGCTGTTGAGGCGTACGTGAACGACGAACAGGCGACCAAGAACGACGTACCGGTGTATGAGAACGACGTGGCGGCGTAATGGAACGTCGTTGAGGTGTAACAGAACGACGTAATGCGAACGAGAAAGGCGTTGCGGAGAATGAGAACGGTGTTGTGATGTACGAGAAACGTCGTTTAGGTGAACAGGAACGACGTTATGGCGTACAAGAACGACGTAAAAGGAAAAACAACTGAAGTTGAATCCGAAAAACTGTAAAACCGAAACTCGAAAAGTCACAGTGGAGTCCGAACGAAACAGCCGTAGTTCGCGAAACT
>JAVTVY010014770.1:0-60574 GCA_036873755.1 Hanleya hanleyi | reverse complement strand
TAGTATAATCCGTGGCGTGTCCGACTCCTCCTACTCCTCCTCCTCCTACTCCGCTTTACTCACTGTACAGCGTGTCGCGTAGGTGTGGCGTGGGATAGGGTGGGGCAAGAGACCTGGGGTTTTCGCTACCTGAGATTCCATGGCCCAGGCTTGCACCCTACAGTAGAATGAGTCGACTGCGCATGCGCGATGAGTAGTGCGCGATGAGTAGTATAGAAAGGGCACGCGATCTCCCTATACCTATAGGTGTGGCGCGGGATAGGGTGGGGCGAGAGACCTGGGGTTTTCGCTACCTGAGATTCCATGTTCCAGGCTTGCACCCTACAGTAGAATGGGTCGACTGCGCATGCGCGATGAGTAGTGCGCGATGAGAAGTATAGAAAGGGCACGCGATCTCCTTATACCTATAAACTAACCCATGGGGGTGAATGAACCCATGGGGGTGAATGAGCGCTCGTACATGTAATGCTGGTATTTGTCATCCTGCTCATATAACCAGTCGCTGGAGAGAAACATTCAGGTATGAAAACTTTAATAAAAAAGAAAATGTTCAGATGTTTGAACATGACAACATTCCGGAGATGTTTTCATGTATCTAATGCGTGATACAAGATGGCATGACAGTGTGTGAAGACCAGTTTCAGCCGATTTTTTGGCTACTTCTCCACGTGTCAGCAAGAGAGGTTCACTGGATCCTAACATAATCTAGTGTGAATACACATATCATGTATGTGATTTAAACCTTGCTCGGCAAAATTTGTGATATTTCAAACTCGTCCTGTACAGCAGGGACATGTGCACTTTAATAATTATCATACTTTTGGTTGATTTGCAGTTATTTTTTTCTTTAATCGAAGTAGCATTATATTTCATTCATTCAAAATGCTTGGAGTTATCAATTTATGTTTTACTCGAAACTTGAATGACATGTATTTTTTGATGTGATTTCAAAGAAGCCTTTGGAATTGAGATAATTTTGATACAACAGGTCAAAAATCAAGATCACTGTACCACAAAACTTATTATTATACCTCATGTAAATTCCTAAAGCTTTCATTGGTTGACAGCCTGTCACGTGTCATTCTGCAAATCGTGATGTTCAGTGATGACGGCAGAACGTTGTACATCACAAATTATTCCACGGCGACATCTGCCGGAACAAGGCTTGCCTTCCATAGTGCGCGCGCCAACATACTCCCGGAAATGAAGATTTCGACCTGACGTGTATAATTTGGCCCGTTGGTGATAGAAATTAGTGAATGTGATTTGGTAATTGACTGAAATAAATTTGGCATCTTTTGAAAAGTTACGTAAGATCACCGAGAACGTTACTCTTCCAAATTATGCGATTGAGTCGACAAACAAGCCGCGGTCGAACAGTTGATCTTGACACGGCTTTTTGAAATCAACAACGGTCGCATGCAGTGTTGAACACGATATGCTTATTTCACCGTACCATCCTCATTCACATAATTGTAAAGTCCCATTTTATTTAAATATGGCATTCGGTATAATAAAACAACTATTGCATGTTATAGAGTGGGACATCACGATTTTTGTCAGCTTTCAACAAGTGATGTACAACTCGCGCTGCGCGCTCGTTGTACATCACTAATTGTCGAGAGCTGACAAATCGTGATGTCCCACTCTATAACATGCAATAGTTGTATAATATTACCATGGCCAGACATGGCCGTCATCAGACTTTCATGAGAGGGGGTCATTTCCTATACTTCCTTATTGGAGGGCTCAGTAGTGTGTTGTCCAATATAGGGAAATAACATGTTATGGGCTCTGAGAGGGGGTCTTCCACACCGAATGACCCCTTGTAATGACACTCTTGCTAGGCATGTTCAATCTTGATTTATGATTAACCAAACTCCTTGAATACGCACAGGCATGTTGTGCATGTGATTCCAAAGAATCCTATGTACATGTATTTTAAGGTCAATAACTTGAAGGTGAAGGTCACAGATTTTCTGGACTGTATTTTCGTTTTTGATTCAATGAACATCTCAAAATGTCACAGGTTTGTTGTCCGTTGGGGCATATGGGTCCCTGTGGACACTGTCTAAATGGCTTTAGTTCTACCACCAAGTATTTGTCTGTTCTGTTGCCATTGATCATGTATCTTCCTTGACATTACTGCACATACAAAGACTGGTTAAGTAAAAACAAAATGGAGGACCAGGAAGAAGGGGAGAGCAGTGATGAAGATGATAGGTCAAGGTCACAAAAGATGTCGGTGTATGGTATAAGTGACCGTAAGAAGATGAAGAGTGCGAGATGTGAGTGTCAATTATACTTTTGTCAAAAAACATTAAGAGAGGAAATCCAACATTATAGGCCTTATATTTGGGCTAACAGTGTGTGTTATATCCCATAATTGCATAGTATTCGAGACCGTAGCATCTTCACTAGCCAAGTCAACCACATCGCAGAGCTCTATATACACAGCAATGTGGTGTATGTCGGCTTGACTAGAGAAGATGAGGTCGTAGTCAAATTATGGCTGTTGATTGGTTGTATTGTATACTTGAGAGGTGTGGCATATGCTCATGAATAATGGTCAAATACAAACTTGGTGCAGTATTTTAGCCAGAGGCACGGTAGCTGTTGCCACCTTGTCACCTTGTTAGACCCTTGGTTTTAGAGAATTCTTTACTCTGACCCTTTGTGTTTGTTTTCTAGGGCATAGAAAGGGGAATGAAGATTCAACTCCAGCCGACAGGTTCCAGAAAAACAAATTCACTTCACGACCGAGAGAACTGAAAAGACCTGAAGAGATTCTAAAAGTACGACGGAAAAAGGCGAAACAACATGCCTTCCAGCAGAAACGCATGAACAGTAGACACAAGCGGCAATCTATTATTGCAAATAAAGCAAAGAAAAGCTGGAAATAAGTTTGAGAAATTTGTGGATGTCATTGCCAAACTGTTGTAACTGTTTGTGTGATGAAAATTAAGTCACTGATCTGTTAATATTCAGAACTGATGAGAAAATGTTACATTGAATAACAGTATTAAGATCCTCCAATGTCATAAAGTTTTGATATTGAAAATATCATATAGTTGCGTGAGTACTTGATACAACCTCGGATGGAATACACACATAGATAGTACTTCTGACCAAACTTGCTATTAACCATATTAACTGGAAGAACATATTCAGAGATAAGAACTTGTAAACATATTTCCAATCGAGAGGCATCTTCACATGTTATTCTGGTTCAAGACAAATCTCGTTCTACTCTCATTTAAGGATGTCCGTTGGTCGTAAATTAACTTTTTGAATAATGTGTGTTTTTGCATTCATAATTGTGTGATACGAGGAAAAACAAAGAAAAAATTATATTTTGGTGTGGGTTTTTACCCCTCAGCCTATTAGGCTGTGGGGTCTTGTCGTTGGCATGTACGTCCGGTCGGTCATCCGGTCGTCAACAATTCTTGTGATCGATCTAGAAACCGAACCGTTGCTTCTAGAGACTTCAAATTTGATACACAGAATTGTTGGGTGGTCAACCACAAGCCTATTGAATCTGGACCCGATTGGTTGGAAACTTTGGCGGCCATCTTTAATTTATGCGAAACCATCACAGCTTTCTCATTACCAAGCTTTCTTTAGAACGACTTACCCTAGGCACACCAAACTTGCCGTGCACATCAGAACCCTATTGAATCTGGACCCGATTGGGTGGAAACTTTGGCGGCCATCTTTAATTTATGCGAAACCATGAATCTTGTGTATCTCGGAAACCATTTTGCTGTTCAGTGTGAAACTTTGTAGAGATTATCGATACATCAAGAAACTTTGAAGGAATGACCAAACCAGTTTTCCTGATTAGGTAAAAGCCTTGGCGGCCATCTTTAATTTATGCAGAATCTTTAATGATGTATTTCTTTGATACCTTTGAAGTGTTCTATACGAAACTTGGTATACAGCATCGATGTATCAAGAGACTTGACTTGCACTGAATAACCACATCAATTCTTCTGAGAGGCGGGAAGGATGGCCGGCCATTTTTAATTTATGCAAAATCATTATAATGATCTCTATCTCTGATACCATTTAAGTGCTCGATATAAAATTTGGTAAACATCATCGATGCAGCAAGAGACTTATGATGAATGACAGAACTGGTTTCTCTGATTGGGTGGAAATCTTGGTGGCCATCTTTAATTTATGCAAAATCTTTAATGATATATATCTCAGATACCATTTAAGTGTTCTATATGAAACTTGGTATACAGCATCGATGTATCAAGAGACTTGACTTGCACTGAATAACCACATCAATTCTTCTGAGAGGCGGGAAGGATGGCGGGCCATCTTTAATTTATGCAAAATCATTAATGATCTCTCTCTGATACCGTTCAAGTGCTCGATGTAAAATTTGATATACATCATCAGTGCATCAAGAAACTTACGATGAATGACAGAACTGGTTTCTCTGATTGGGCGGACTTTCTACATCACTAAGGAACCACTGTTCAGCGACTAATGTTGTCATACTTGGAGACTTCAACAATGACTTTGCTGTCGACTCGGCTGAAACAACCAAGATAAACGACTTCTTCCAAGAGCATGGGCTCTTTCCCTTAGTCCACACCCCAACCACAGATCTTAGCACCCACCCTCATCCTCTGCTTGATCACAGATGGAAAGAGACAGACAATCAACAGGCACAGGGATTCATGCAGTTATTGCTATCAAAGACTTTTATTATTATTTAGATTATTATTAGGGTTCAAAGCCAAAATGGCTTGAAGCCTTTTGTTTTTGTTCAGAATATTCTGTTCTTCCGCCATGTTTTTCGCACGCGCTATGTCAAAATATTTATTATAATCCTTCAATGCATCCAACATCCCACACTGAATTTATCATATTTTAATCTTTTACAAGCCACTGCTAAAGCATCTTCTGCATTCAACCAAATCTTTCAGGCTTTTACTTATGCATTTTTCATTCATTGTGTACCAATATACACTGACTAAAACTGTCTGGCTGAGGGGTTGTTGCACCTTTTAGGGGCTGCCTCATGTTTTAGCTGTAGACACTGTTTAATGGACTGACTCATGCTCCATTCGATAACCCAGAAAACATAGGCGCTGTTTTGAAGCATATTCCTGAAAAAAATCATATAAATAGTATTTAACTTTTTATTATATTCTAACTGTTTGAAGATGATCAGAATGTATATCAAAATTTATCAAATTTGATTAATGTTGCTGCGCAAAATTCTCGGCTAGAAGACTTTTAAAGGAAATGCCTATCTCTTAAACCTAGGAAAGGGAGATAACCCAATAGGAAAAACAGACAAAATGGCTGCCAAAGCCCAAAATCACCAGCTAACATTCTTAACAGGTGTGGCCTGAGGTATGGATACCCCAGTTTCTAACTCTCCCTCAGCCACATCATTTCCCATCGCAAATGATTACGCTCGATATCTGTAGCACTGATTCTGATATAAGGCGGGTGCTATCGTGTCCCAAAAATTAGTAAATGCATATTATTTTATCCATCTGATATGGTTGAAAAAATATATGGTGGTTCAAATTTGGTCCCCCAATAACATCATTATAGAGCTCCATGAAATATATTTTCAGAGCAGTTATATCTCTAAATTGTATTTACATTTTTGTTCTCTGAACCGATTATAAACCACCCGATGGTGTCCAGCGCGCGCACACGCAAGCTATTATTGGGGAATCCTGGACATGAAATTGAGAGATTATTCAATCAATAGTGTGAATCTTCTGTCAAACATTGCTTGATTATAGATAAGTATTCCTTCATGAAATGTTTAGTTCTTTGTATGATGCTACTCAATGAGTTGCCTGAATTTCCAGATGGGTATATTCAGTCATTCAGCATATATTAAATCATTTGGAAGGCAGTACTATATCCGGCGCGGCGGAGCGACTTGAATATTGGGGGGGGGGCCAGACGGGGGGTGCGGGGGTCCTCCGTAAAATTTTGGAATTTTAGACTTGATTTAACGCACTTTGGCGCTTCTGAGAACTTTGAGAGGGATAGCATATCTCGCAATAAAACCGACTCATAAAAGCTAAAAAAAAATCAAATCGGCGTTCTTCAATGAAATTTCCCCCACGTTGCTTAGAACACAACTTTAGACCATTGTAAATATTCAACGAATAAGGGTATAGTGTTCTGGCATACTGGTATACACACAACAAGGAGGTCATCTTCAAACAGTTTTTATATGCCCGCCAAAAGGCGGACGTATTATGTGATGGCCGTTTCCGTCCGTCTGTCCGTCCGTCCGTCTGTCCGTCTGCCGTGTCCGGTCTATATCTGGGACAGTTTTCTGTCTACAGTTCTAATTTTTGGTGAGTGGATACCCTATGGGGAGACGATGTGTCGCGTACCAAAATGAAGGTCGAGATCAGAGGTCAAAGGTCACTGGCCTAAAAAAACAGGAAATCACTGAAGTGTTCGTGTCCGGTCTACATCTGTGAACATTTTCTATCCACAGTTGCAAATTTTTGTGAGTGGATACGCTAGGTGAAGACGATGTGTCAAGTACCAAAATTAAGGTTGAGGTCAGAGGTCAAAGGTCACTGTTGCCTAAAATCAGGAAATCATTGATCGTTGACAGTTTTCTATCTACAGTTCTAATTTTTGGTGAGTGGATTCAATAGGAGGAAATGAAGTGTCGCATACCAAAAAATAGGTCAAGGTCAAAGGTCAGTGTGACCCCAAAATCAGGAAATTATTAAAAATAATTTTTTTTTGTGCCAGTAGATACATTAGGGGGACACAATGCGTCACCTACCAAAATGTAGGTCAAGGTCAAAGGTCAAGGTCACTGTGACCCCAAAATCGTGGAATTGTTAAAAATCATGATTTTTTTAGTCCATTGAGAAATTACGGGGATTCGTTTCGTCATGTACCGAAATTTAGATCCAGGTCCATAGTCAAGGTCGCTGTCACCCCAGAATCAAGGTCAAAGGTCAGTGTGACCTAAAAATCAGGAAATCAATAAAAATTACTAATTTTTTATGAGTGGATTCAATAGGGGGAAATGAAGTGTCGCATACCAAAAAAATAGGTCAAGGTCAAAGGTCACTGACCCCAAAATCAGGAAATTATTACAAATAACATTTGTTGTGTCAGTAGATACATTAGGGGGACACGATGTGTCACATACCAAAATGTGGGTCAAGGTCAAAGGTCAAGGTCACTGTGACCCCAAAATTGTGAAATTGTTAAAAATCATGATTTTTGTGTCCATTGAGAAATTATGGGGAGACGGTTTATCATGTACCAAAATTTAGGTCAAGGTCAATAGTCAAGGTCACTGTGACTTCAGAATCAAGAAATCTGTGAAAAGTATTTTTTTTGGGGTCCGTGGATACATTAGGGGGACATGTAGGTCAAGGCCGAACGTCAAGGTCACTGTGACCCCCAAAATCATGAGATTTATAAAAATCATGATTTTTTTGTGTCCATTGATACATTGAGGGAAGACGATGTGTCCTGTACCAAAATTTAGGTCAGGGTCAAAGGTCAATGTCACTGTGACCCCGAAATCAGGAATTCATTACAGTTCACATTTTCGTATGCCTGTCGAAGACGAGGTCATGCAATGCGATGTTGCGTTTTATCCATTCATCCATTAACATTTGTTGTCCATGCGATAACTCTAGTTTCAAGGTATGGATTGGTACCAAACTTTGAGTATACCTTACTCCCATGGCAAAGAGGAGCCATACATCAATCGATCAAAGGTCAAGGTCACAGTCACCCAAAACTGAATCAAGTATAAGATGTGATATATGTTACATTCTCAGAAGCACAAAATTGTAGACCTTTCTCTGGTGTGCTAGCTACCAATTGGAATCAAGGCTATTAAACAAACTTGAAATTTGGACCAATATAATTCCAGATATACGGGTGTATATTGAAGCCCCTTGGGCTCTTGTTTATTTTTATTTTCCGCAAGGCGTAGATACTTTTATGCCTGGAGATTGCAGTGTCCGGTGCTTAGTAAAGGTTATTTGTTGGCGAAATAGACGGAGAGCGTTATAAACACAAACTATTGATGGACATTGTGCTGTTCGTTGATTAGACAGAACGAACTTCATGGAGAAGTTGAGACATGATTGCATATTCCAGTGTTTCAAATGTAAACACGATCAATACTTGGGGCTTGTGAAGATGTGATCGGGGAGACGGGGGTACTCCCCCGGGAAATTTTGGAATTTCAGACGGTTTTCTTCACATATCTGACCCATTTCAAGGCACGTCAGTTAAAATTATTGGGGGGCCAAAGTGGTCCTTGGCCCCCTCTCTTTTCATATTGGGGGGGGGGGGGGGCGGGCCCCCGCTGGCCCCCCGGCTCCACCGCGCCTGTATATGCCCATCATTAGACGAGGTCAAACATACTTAAGTTCACCGTCAGTGAAAACATTGTGCCCAGAGTGGTGTGGTACCATAGAGGTCACTACATCTTCACCGTTCAGGTGCCAGGGCACACACACATTCACCGGCAGTCCATCATGGTACCGTTTCAGTGAAGTTGTAGTCCCCGCTATGGTATCGTAATGCTCTGTTCACAATTTTTTCACCGGACGGAACTTACGTGTGTATATTATGACACCTTGACAGCGAGTTCTATCCATCTGTTAAATTATGTAAACTGTGTTTAATAACGCTATTCATTTTGAGGTCAACAGGTCAAGGTCACTATGGCCGTAAATCAGTGAAAATTGTTCTTTTAATGCTATAAGTGCAGTTCAGAGATTGCAGTATGAATTTTTACCCCATGGCCAATTTTTCCCAAAGGGTATTCTCTGCATGGTCTGTCCGTCTGTCCATCCATCTTCCTTGTTAACGCAATATCTCTTGAAGGATTATTGTCAGGCTTTCCTAATTCAAGGGTCCAAAGCCTATAGAAGATGACTGACCTTGACCTATTTTATCAAGGTCAAATTCTAGTATTGGTGGTATCTCTTGAAGGAGTGCATCTAGGCTGTCCAAATTCACATTACATACAGAACTACTGATTGATTAGAAAGCAGTCCTGACCTAGGTTTTCAAGGTAGGGCTGTAGCTATAGGTTTTCCACATTCAGACCAGATGTAACTGTTGATGGATCTTTATTGAAGATGACCTTGACCTATTTTGTGTAGGTCAAATTCAACTCTGACGATGAGGGATCATAACTCTCAAAATTTGAGTCTCTAGAAGTTTTAGTTTATGCAGTCAAATGTTTGCGCGGATATTTTTAAAGCCCATCAGGATCTTGTTTCTTACGTTCTGATGTCCATTAATGAATGATGGTCATTAGATATACAGTGGCATACATAATGACATACAGGTAATTCTGATTAATGGGCATTAACTATATATTTGATGCTAGCTAAATGAAACCGCCATCTAATGACCTCGACAATTCTCAGTTTAATGGCCATTAATAATTGATGGCCATCAAAATCCATTATAAAGTTGCTGGTTAAAATGACCATCGAATATCAATGACCACGGGTTTCATCAATTTAACTTTAATTTGGTCCACTGTCAGAACTGGGAAACAATATACATTATTATCAAACAATAATGGATTTTCAATGCACTTCTCAAATTTTGCTAATTGTAACTGAGTTATTGTGCTGCAAATATTTGGGATTTTATTGTCTGGTGCTTTCTGTCAATACCATCGTCTGATAGCAAAATTTGGGTCATCCAACAGGAAGTATGCACAATTTTGTCCGTTTATTCTGGGGTCGTTTCAGGCAGGCACTTAAGTCTTCCATAGTGCTATCACACTTCCATAGTGCTATCACAATTCAAGACCCTTGACAAACTGAGGAGTAGTGCAGTGTTGTCAGAGAGTCTGCAGTGTAGCTAAGAGGAGTGTCTCAATTATTTAAATGAGGTTGCAGTGTAGTCTGAGGAGGAGTACTCCTCTGTCACATGCAGGCACCGTCGTGATATATATACCACTGAAAAACTATTGAAAGTGACTAAACCCATTGAATTCACTCACTCAACTACCGAAGTTTCACCTTGAAACACAAACATACCAACTGAAATAAAATATCCGGAAATCTTCTGTTCCTAATTCCACCAAGGCTGTATTTCAGAAGTGTGACACTTTCAGTGTGGTATTGACCTAAAATGCCTTCGGAGATTCGGAGCAATCTGTAACATATGTTAATCTGCTCAAATGTTGGATGCACTGCAGCTGAAAAAAGTAGCTCTCACCTCTTTGAAATTCAGTATCACCTTTTTATACGCCCGCCAAAAAGGCGGACGTATTATGTGATGGCGGTTTCCGTCCGTCTGTCCGTCTGTCTGTCCGTCTCTCCGGTTCTCGTGTGCGGTCTATATCTGGGACAGTTTCCTATCTACATTTCCAATTTTTGGTGAGTGTATACCCTACGGGGAGATGATGTGTCGCGTACCAAAATGAAGGTCGAGGTCAGAGGTCAAAGGTCACAGTTGCCTAAAATCAGGAAATCATTGATCATTGACAGTTTTCTATCTACAGTTCTAATTTTTGGTGAATGGATGCTCTAGGGGGGAACGATGTGTTGCATCCCAAATGTAGGTCGAGGTCAAAGGTCAGAGGTCAAAGGTCAGTGTGACTGAGAAATCAGGAAAGCATTAATAATTTCTAATTTTTGTGAGTGGATTCAATAGGAGGAAATGAAGTGTCACATACCAAAAAAATAGGTCAAAGGTCACTGACCCCAAAATCAGGAAATTATTAAAAATAACATTTTTTTGTGTCAGTAGGTACATTTGGGGGACACGATGTGTCACCTACCAAAATGTAGGTCAAGGTCAAAGGTCAAGGTCACTGTGACCCCAAAATCGTGAAATTGTTAAAAATCATGATTTTTTGAGTCCATTGAGAAATTATGGGGAGCCGTTTTGTCATGTACCAAAATTTAGATCCAGGTGAAATAGTCAAGGTCACTGTGACCCCAGAATCAAGGTCAAAGGTCAGTGTGACCTAAAAATCAGGAAATCATTAAAACATACAAATTTTTTGTGAGTGGATTCAATAGGGGGAAATGAAGTGTCGCATTCCAAAAATTAGGTCAAGGTCAAAGGTCAATTTGACCCCAACATCAGGAAATTATTAAAAATAACATTTTTTTTGTGTCAGTAGATACATTAGGGGGACACGATGTGTCACATACCAAAATGTAGGTCAAGGTCAAAGGTCAAGGTCACTGTGACCCCAAAATCGTGAAATTGTAAAAAAATCATGATTTTTTTGTGTCCGTTGAGAAATTACGGGGAGACGGTTTGTCATGTACCAAAATTTAGGTCAAGGTCAATAGTCAAGGTCACTGTGACCTCAGAATCAAGAAATCTTTAAAAAAAAATTTTTTTGTATCAGTAGATACATTACGGGGACATGATGTGTCACGTACCAAAATGTAGGTCAAGGCCGAACATCAAGGTCGCTGTGACCCCCAAAATCATGAAATTCATAAAAATCAGATTTTTTTGAGTCCATTGATACATTGAGGGAAGACGATGTGTCGTGTACCAAAATTTAGGTCAGGTCAAATGTCAAGGTCACTGTGACCCCAAAATCAGGAAATCATCAAAAATAACTTTTTTTCTGCCAGTAGATACATTAGAGGGACATGATTTGTTACATATATGTACCAAAATGTGGGTCAAATGTCATGGTCACTGTTACCCCAAAATCCAGAAATCATTAAAAGTCACATTTTCATATGCCTGTCGAACACGAGGTCGTGTAATGCGATGTTGCGTTCTGTCCATTCATCCATTAACACTTGCTGTCCATGTGATATCTCTAGTTTGAAGGTATGATTGGTACCAAACTTTGAGTATACCTTACTCGCATGGCAAAGAGGAGTCATACATTTTGAGATCAATTTGTCAAAGGTCAAGGTCACAGTCCCCCAAATCTGAATCAAGTTTAGCTGATTATATGTGTTAGGTTGGAATATTCAGAGTTCTCTCCCCTACATGTATATGGCATTTGTCCTGTGGAGTTGTCTCCCATGTTTGAAACAGCTACATTTAGTTAAACTGTTGTGACATAAAAACCATACATTTACTAATTCAATGGGGAGAGGGGTCCTCCATGAACTTCATTGGTTTCAGTGTGGGATATGTGAACTCTCGGCTCTTGCTTCAAGGTCAACTAGTTACCAAGAGTTAAGCCCATTTTAGTTTATCATTCAATATAAGATGTGATATATGTTACATTCTCAGAAACACAAAATTGTAGACCTTTCTCTGGATTGCTAGCTACCAATTGGAATCAAGGCTATTAAACAACCTTGAAATTTGGATCAATGTAATTCCAGATATACGGGCGTATATTGAAGCCCCTTGGGCTCTTGTTGGCCGATGCGTCTGTCCACTCCACGAATACTCGATCCCTCGTGGAATATATC
Source organism: Hanleya hanleyi (assembly GCA_036873755.1). NCBI lineage: Eukaryota > Metazoa > Mollusca > Polyplacophora > Lepidopleurida > Hanleyidae > Hanleya > Hanleya hanleyi. The sequence continues at coordinate 48,158 of JAVTVY010014770.1, read as the reverse complement.
CAGCAGTAAGTTACCACTTATGGAATAACTTCTGGATTTATGAACTGTAAGAGCATATTTTGTTGGCAATTGTATAAGGTAGCATATACGTTCTGTTTCACGGATTGAAAAATTGAAACCATTCTGCATTGTCATTTTTGAAACTAAATTCCTCATGGCAGACCTAAGGCAATTGTTTATTTCAGGAAATAATACGAAATAATACACTTGAAGATAGGTTCGAGAGATAGGTTTACCCTTATGCTCACAAGATATTCAGAGAGTGGGATTATACTGAACGACCATCTCTTAAGGCCCATCACAACAATAATTGGTATATCATTACTGACCCCCCAACATTTTTTATTTCTTGTACAATAATATATCAAATATCGTTCGACGTCGCACAACGGTAATTGGTGAGCTCATAATATCCTCATATGACACCATTCGCCTATATTGGCTAGTGTTTCATCCCAAGTGTGTATGCAGACGCTATTGAGATCCCGAGTGGACATCAATGCAACCCAATCTGCAGTTTCTCTACTGCGTGACCTGTATATTCTTCTCTGGATACCCTCCCAAGTGATCCACTCAGTGACCCTTATGCTAGCTCCGGTGTAGCCTTGAAATATAAGCGACATCCCCACCGAGTTGCACAACAACTGTTGTTCTCACGTAGAAGAGAACAAGGCTACACCGGAGCTGCACCACCCGCACTTAAGCCACATTCCTCCACATAACCCGATGAGAATTCACGTTTCTATAAACTGGGGTACAAATACCATCGATGTTCATACGCATGCTTCATGAGTCCTATGTTTCATGCAAGCAGTTGTGATCTTAACCGACAGATATTCACCACGTCCAATTGCGCTGAAAGAAACCTGCCATTCACACATCGGCCATTTGGACAGATATCAGATTAAAGATGTACGATCAATGAAATCTTTTCGATCGCTTCCCTATTTCTTACTTATTGGATGGCTCAGGTATGCAGAACTTTACTATTATAGTGTGTGATCAACCAGTGATGATTCAAGGGGAATCAGTCGGGTAACTTCTGAAACAATAAACTTTATAGCAGCCATTGTTTACCTTTTAGCATTTTCTGGTTGAGCTTCAATGACACAAGGATATACTGTCAAAAAAGTCAACTTCCTGGCCTCGAGCATAACGAAAATACCCATGGTGGTGGCGCGGAATCAATTCTTTTTAGCATAGGGTTCTATGAAAGTTCAACCCCATAAAAGGTTTCAGTCTCGTAACAGGGATCCAACACCCCTGACCGCAGTCGAATGCACTGGCACAATTTCGAAGAATATAAGACAGCTATTCGGTGTAGTCTCCGGAGCTGAATGAAACAAGTCTATTGGCGAAGCTGACGTTTCGATTCGTCAATTCTCGATTTAAAAAGGTGACATTCCAAACAGTACAGCTATGTATCGAGAGAGACTACTGATTTTCAAATCGCAGGTTCATTGTTTTATTTGCTAACTTGCCTGAAATGACAGAAAGGCTGTCATAACAACATGTATCTAGAACTATTAATTGGAACACGGCGCTTAGATTTGCGTTCAGCAACAAAGATAAACAGTCGACATTTGATCGCCTGCCAAACCGTTACCCCTACACAGTCAGTTAGTAATAGGATCCATTGTATCACATACTGTGGCAATTCCATACGCATGGACAATATTTATGCGAAACACAAAAATCAATAACATAAACTGGCCATCACTGAAACCAGTGTAGTTTATTGATGGTCAGATTTTCGGAGATATTTTGTTAATGAATAATGAGGTTATTAAAGTGACAGAAAAAAGGTTTGTATTGGCGGAGTAATCTCTACGCTGAGAGCGTGTTAACGATGATTTCAATTGCGGGCAGGGCTTGCAGCCAGAGGATAGTCGTTCAGCTGACATGCGCTGTTCGGAGTTTGACAAGGTTTGTGAAAAAATGGTGAATTTGTCCGGCGTGTACGGTAATGATCAATTTACTGAGCCAGCCCATTACGTGCTTCGTACAAACAATCGAGCAGAAGTACGGTATTAAAATCTAGCGCAGAAGTACGGTATTAAAATCTGTTCATCGTCTACTTTGGAGCTTGTCAAAAATCAATGGTTAACTCTGCATAACTTTTCTTCTTTGCCGCGTGTAGAAAAAACTGAACACTACAAATGACTACCATTTCTCCGTGATGTCGATCATATATTGCGCTTGAAATAACTCCCTGTCTCAATTACATAGGGAGACGTCATAATGTATTCATGCGCACTGGCACAAAGGTCATTGATGCCATATTAAGTAATAAAAGGCGGTCCGTGGGAGTGTGGCTTATATTTCATGCCCAGTGAAATTGCCGAATGTGTGTAAACCGCACACACCTCTATGACCGTGCGAGTAAACACGAATATATTATGACGTCTCCCTATTTTGAGGTTCGGTACATGAAACAGTATATTGTCAATATCAAGAAGTATTGGCGGTAATTTTGTAGAGTTCAGTTTGTTCTAAACGATGCAAAAGAAGACAATTTATGCAGTTAACTACTGATTACGTTTTGTTGATGTGGCATTGATATTGTTGATCTGTTGATGTAGCAGAGGATATACGGCCTATAATCGTGAATCAGGAATGTTCGTTCGTACAGAACCGTGTCAAAATGAGAAATGAATCCGTTTTCCAGATTTTGTAGAATTTGATTTTTGTATCTCAAGGCAGTGATAGCTATTCGCAGGCAATGTTTACCATCATTACCCCCATGTGGCGCCACTAGAACAACATCTTCCTACATTACTGGTTATGCTACAACATAACATTATTCTACTACTGCTGCAGCAGTCTGCTAGTCTTAGACTCGCGCAACATCCCACTTGAGGCTGCGAGCTGCCACAGCACATCGTCTTTGAGCGCGATACTGGTATTCCCAAAGCAGCTCTGCTTGAAGCACAGCACTCCGGGCGGCGACTAGTTGAGCAACAGTCTCCTTGTGGCTGCAATGGGTATGCGGACTGCGGGGGCTGCATGGCAGCAACATCGGCAACAGCAGCTGCATGCGCGGCATTTGAAGCTGCATACTCTCGAACGCTCTTACAACATTCCGGCAGCCTGGTCGTCGAGCAGCAGTCAAATGGTTTCGCTGGTGCCATATTTCTAGCCGATGAGCAACACTCTGGCTGCCTTGTTGTAGAGCAACAGTCCTGCGGTCTAGATCGCTGTGGTGCCTGATAACTGGGGGCCTGATAACTTGGGGCCTGATAACGTGGTCCCTGACTGTAACGTGACGTGGAGCAGCATTCCGGTCTCCTGGTCGTCGAACAGCAATCTCTGGCTCGAGGCACGGGAACAGAGCGACGCGGTTGATACCCACCCTGGGGGTACGTTTCAGGGGGCGCAACTCTTGGTCTTGGAGCGAATTCCCTTTGGGACACTGAAGCCGAGGCTGATGCCGATGCTGCTGCGGTGTGAACTGAAGGTCCGGGTCTCCTAGCCGATGCCGCCGCCGCTGCAGATGCGGAGGATCTCCCGTCCCCATTTCGTCCGCTGTAAGACGTCTGACTCATGTAGCTGGTTTGCGCTTGCTGCCTCATTGAAGAAGTACTTGTCGTACAGCTCGGCATTCCCTGTCCAAACCTTGATCTACAGCACGAGGAACAGCTCCGTTCTGATCGTGTCGAGCTACACGGTGCCGAAACCGAACCCGTTTGCATTCGTCTGCAAATAAATAGAGAAACATATATTGATATTTCAACTAACATCGTATTTTAGTTATTGTGCGATATGGCTGTTCTGCATTGTGCATATTGTATTCTGTAGTTTAAATTTTGCTAATTAGACATGCATTCTTTTCTTGGCATTCCGTAGTGCATGAACACACTCTTGAATAATCGCTGCAGCAATGAACACCTTGCAGTTCTGCCTTGAGGGTAAGGTAATACGATTAGTACAGCCTCCATGTCCCACATGCTCCGTTTCACAGATTCACTTCTCATTGGCGAAGTTGACTCTTACGACGTGACTATGACCTATACGGAAACGGCCATGCGCACGCGTTTCAGTTTAAACCCCACAGGACAAACCCTGCAGTTTTGCACACGAGGGAACTACTTTATGTTTACCCAAATCAAATGGAAAACACAGAATTAAAAAGTGATCGGAAAGTTCGCTCGAGCGGAAATCCTGTCCGAAAATCTGACTGGTGACTGCAGTATTCTTATGCTCCATTGGGGTAGTTACGTTTAGAGGTGTGCAAGGAACCACAGTCAATTATCCTGGGTAAAGCGGTATAACTCATCCAATGTACAACTCAGCGGTATAACTCAAATGTCATCCATTTAATGACAGCTTCAGATACTGTCTTGATGAAGCAGCTTCCTAAGCTTTGATACTGTCTTGGCCGACGCAGCTTCCTAAGCTTCCGCGCCGCTAAAGATTTAAGTATGTACATAGACAGTAAATAGCCCACAACCCGTGTCTTCGAAGATTACTCGTAAATTATCCACATTTTTATCAGATACCAATAACGTCATCGCGCCTGTGAGTCGTGGTTGCCGCTATACGTTCAACGACTCAAGCTGCTGAGTAAAGCAAAAAATGCGTGTTTTCGGATCTCGTGGTTAGCGAGACTTTGGCTCCAAAGTCAGTGTGCATGCGGAGTTACACGCTGATGTGTTCAGTGGGCCAGTAGAACATGGTACTAATGAACTAACGTAGATCAGTCCTTACCGTTGTTTTGTCTCGAATTGTATACATGCTCCATTTCTCACTTGGGTGCACATCTGTTGCGGGAAAGTTTCATATTTGGGCTGATTACACATCTGAGACGAGTAAGTATACCTGCAAATGAAAAAATACACAGGGTAATGCATCATCGGGAAGCGGGACATGAGGCCCCGAGATCCGCCCCTGTACATGTCACTCGACAAATTTATTATGTAAGTTTATTGATTTGGTGAGAAATTTAAGCCGAACGACGTCAAACATTACAGGTTATTTTTGGGGGTTTCTGGCATTTACAAGGTTAACCCATGTTGAGGCGTTTACTCCGTCAGACGCTCATGATGCTCATCCATTAACATTAAAGCTGATCTGTCGTCACAGCTTCCGAGCTATCGTATCTAATTCCGCTTAAGCCGGAGCTAGGGGCCGTGTGGATACGTCATAGTCTCCACATGAACAGCTACAATAAAAGCGCGGCTGAGATACTAAGGCCACGTCCGAGAATCTACCGTATTATCGGGTCTGAATGTCAGGTGTCGGACGAATACTTTCCTGTAGAGTCATATATTTGCTTTTTAGTAACCAGACGTCATCATTTTTCTCCACCTCTTGCATATTGCTCCAAAGGTCGTGGGAATATAAAACTGTGTAATCTGATCAAAACTCTTGTGAACACACCGGCATTCTGATGAAATTGTACTCAACGACACGAGGGATTCTCCGATGTATCTCAGCTACGCTTTTGTTGTGGCTGTTCACGTTGGCATATTGAATAACATGGCTACACGCGTTGGGCGTAACCAAACAAAGTTCTGCGATCGCATCGGGTAAAAATAGACGAATTTTGTGAGGGTCATGTGTGGACGAAAGTGACTGAAGACCTAGCCGAAAATTTCCTTCGCGATTCCACCGAACATACACATCAACCTGTGGCAAAACCACTTGCATGTTTTACTGGTAATTACCTGGCCTCTCAAGATTAAATTCTCTTACAAAATTGGCTAATGAGACCAGCATGTGCACGGTGGAGCGGTACCATCCGATATCAATAAGACGAAGACTCTCCCACGGGGAACTTTGGAAGAGTGTATTATGTATGATGAACATGCTTAACCCACACCGGGTGTTAAACGAAATATAGCGGTAATATATTATCCAACTTCCCTGGTGGCGTATCATCCACGCCATACCCAGTGGTATGATGATAACGTCCATATATGAGTTCAATTCTGACTTTAACTGTGAAGAAATGTCGGCTTCATTATGAGCAGGGTTTGGCCATTGTATGCACTTGATGGGCGGACAAAATTGATGCCGTGGGACATTAATGTTCGCTGATAACATTATAATCCTCAGTTTTAAGGACAAACAATTTCATTGCATAGGAATGTTGGCTTATAACGGAGGTGAGCTCTTTCTTAAATTTAGCTGATTGTTATTGGTTTCAGCTTGCCTACAGTTGCATATGTACTATAATACCCCATTCACTACTGCATAGGTGAGTCAATTTCTTGTCCACTTACCTCGTGGTCCACCGACAACAAAAGCAAATTGAAGAAGAAGAACAAGCCTGTGTTTGAGTCGGTTGAAGATACACCGGTGCACGAGTAGGTTGAACATACATCGGCGCTCGTGTCCGACGAAGATACACTGGCGCTTGTGTCGGTTGAACATACACTGGTGCTTGTGTCCGACGAAGATACACTGGCGCTTGTGTCGGTTGAACATACACTGGTGCTTGTGTCCGACGAAGATACACTGGCGCTTGTGTCGGTTGAACATGCACTGGTGCGTGTGTCGGTTGGATGTATATCGGTGCGTGTGTTGGTCGAGGCACGTACACTGGCGGTCGAGTTCGATGGACATACTGTGGAGCGGACCCAAGTGGCTGTCTGTCATACTCACGAGCAATGTACTGTGGGGCTCTACGTTGAACAACACTCGGATGTCTCCGGTCATAATAACCAGCCGTTCTTTGATACTGTCTCGATGAAACAGCTGATGCTGCTGAACTGGCTGACGCAGCTGCACCACCCGCCGCAGCTGCCGACGACGACGCCGATGCAGCTGAACCGGCAGCTGCCGATGAAGAAGCACTAGAGGCTGAAGAGGGAGAGTGCCACCTGTTGTAGCCTTCAAACTGTGACCCATAACCGGACACCGGCTGAGCTGGCAGGTGACGCCTATCATACACGGATGATTCTCTGTGTGACCTTTCCATGTATTGTGACCTTTGATTTCCTCCATATTGTGATGAGTGATATCCTGTTTGCTGGCTATACACGGGCGCCTTTTGATATTCTGCACCGATCCCGAATTCTCCATGTTGATAACCCTGCATATACTGGCCGCCTTCAGTCCAATCTGTAATTTGTGAAGAAAACACTATTGTATTAATATCATACTGGAAAGAAACAGCGTGCTGTTGGATCTTCACAAAGTACATGTGAAATAAAACAGTAGAAGTAATTAATATGGACGTATTTGTGATCCAGAAAGGTTATCAAAGTTTCATTCCAGAACTTAATTTGTTTTGTAGAAAAACCTGAAAGAAGTTATGCTATATAATAGATTAGCCTATGTCGGTGAAACTCTTGTTATGAATAGAGAACCTGGTTAACTCTATCTGGCCTGGGCTGTTTGGGACGTATCCTGGCCTGGGGGGCCGAAATTTTTTACCCCTTGAGCTAGGGGGCACCATACCCTTGGGTCAAGCTCTACCAGAAAATGTAAAAAAAATTAAAATGGCGTCACAGTGACGTCATTTACAAAAACGACATTTTTGATCGATTTTTCGGTCAGATTTTCCGAATATTATATTTATGCAATTTCTCCTCAAAAACTGCGTGATAAATTGGTAAATATTAATGTGATATGAAATAAAATAGTTTCTGTCCACTTTTCATCGCTTAAAAGCAGAAATTTTGAAGAAATATGACAAAAAATCGCTTTTCTGGTACCCCACGTGGCCGCCATTTTGAATTTGCAAATAGGCTCAAAATGGCCCCAATATGATCAACTATAGAGTTTCAGCTCTCCATTTTTTGTCCCCCGCCCCCCCCCCCCAAGCCAGGTAGGGTTAATACGTCTGGTAGTGTCCCCACCCTGACACATCACCTAAGCGTTACGCGGCGAGAGCCAAAATCTTTTTATTCCGGTGGTGCATGTTTAGAAATGTCTCTAAATTATCCCGCGGAGTGCTGCTGTTCTTGGTATGATATATATTTGATACAGCTGTGACGACCGTGTAGTTTGCCAGAATAAGTATTTTACGTAGGCTTTGAACTAATCCAGGTAAACCAAGATGGCGAATCAAGGGAATACCATCTAGACGTAACGCTATGAAAACTTCGTGCGAAATGTTCGCCGATATTCTGCGAGATCACATAATAAGCCAATCACGACCATTTCTGACTTTTCTCTCTGACAATGATTGACGTTTACTTCACGGAGATCAACATCTTCGCGCGGCACAATCTTTTTATATTTTCTACCCCTTAACAAAGCCAGAATTTTCGGCGGGAGTAAACTCTTTGATCTTCACCGACACTGTCTGGAAATGATGCCATATTTGGATACTATTTCTCGATAATGTTTATAATGTATATTAGTCCACGTGCTACCGTGTGTAATTACTGTGGGCGTGATTTCAACAAGCTAGTCACATGATTGGCTAACAATAGTAGTTTCAGATTCGTATGGGATTAATATAGGGCTGAATTCAGATATAATATTCCGTGATATTATATCTGAATTTACTGAGATTGGCTATGAACAAAAGAATGAGGCGAATGCAACAAACATGGGAGGAATTTACTGGGGAGTCTATAACATTATGCGAACATTTGGGCTTTCATAGATATTACAAATCTCCGAAACATACGTGAAAATGACAGCGTGGGAAATGCTGGTTCCATATTTATGACAATTTCCTATTTTCCCATGTTAACCTTGGAGTAGGACAGGTCAAGCAGTATATTCCAACCAGACCTATTTGACGTGCTTCTCAATTGTTTAAATATATCATGGCATTCTCGTGTCACCAAATGTTGTTGTAGTTGTAATCTAGTAGAAAGGCTCATTCCGTAGTGATAAGGAGTTTCGCAACCCCTGAATTATATCTAGGTAGTTTTCAAGTAGCACATGATAACCTTATGGATGTCCATGCCCCTGACGATGACCCGGTTTCGCGAAAAATGGCGACCGGCAGTTCGATGTAACCTATATGGGTTGCACCATTAACCGGCTTAAGCTCTAGGCTTGGCAGCTCAGTAGAGCGCGTTCACACCACTATACGCTGCAGGGCTCTAAGAACTGTATTAAGTATGTCCAATGTTTTCTTCAATGTTAAAGGATGACAACTGATGCAAGACCCGGATTCTATGCTTTATTTATGAAGTTCCGAGGTCACCTTTAAGCATAACTTCATTGTGCTCTGCCAGTGCATCCTCCAAGGCCGTTTCGTCTGTCAATACGTATAGGTTGACCGGTCCTCTACAATCAGTATGCCCACATCCGGCAATTTTCTTCAAGCACTGCAGGAATTTGGCAAGCCGTTTTACTATTTGTTCAGTATTTGGTGATATCATCAAATATTTGCTGATATCATTAAATATTTGCTGATATCAGGAAATATTTGCTGATATCAGGAAATATTTGACGAAATTTGCTGATATTATCCAATTATTCGATGATATCACTAAAGTATTTGCTTATATCAGTAAAATATTTGCTGATATCAGTCCGAGATGAACCCTCAAGCCCAAGGTCAAAGGCTAAAGGTCACGCCACATTTACGCCTTGTCTCCCCCTCAAACGCAGTTAGATTTGTGCTTTATATACTACTTGCATACACGTGGCATGGATGTCCGTTTCCAACAAGAAATGCCGTCTGGATCTGTGACCGGTTTACTACATCTAGATCAGAATTATGCAAATAGGATCAAAATGAGTCCATATTACTCTTGCCTAACCCTAACATAGATCTAACAAACCAAATACGACGTCTGAGCCGTCAAAAATAATTCTTTGTTGGCCTTTTTTCTGCTGAATCCTCAGTGTTCAACATAACTGGTGGTGCTTTTGTTCGCTTCTTTCTCAGATGTATCGTGTTTCAAACGGGACGACATGTAAGCAGGAAAGGCGTGCAACTTGGTGATCTCAAGAGTGTTGGTAATAAGTGCAAAGAAATTTATAGTCAAAATAAATAAATCTGCACTTGTTTGGCAGAACTTTTTATCTCGACAAAGAAATACACACCACGGAAGCAGTGGCAACACCAAAGCAGTATTAAAGAGTGGCAGGGAAAAAATGTTTTATACAATTATTATCGTCGATTTAGAGTTTTATCATGGTTCAGATGGAGGAGAGGCCCACATTCGTCGTCGTAACTCGATTCTCATCTAAGAAAATTAATCAGATCTGAAAGTTCCTACACAAATTTGGATGATATGGTGGCCTTTATATAATGTTTTTTTTTAATTCATTTCTTTCTTCTTCTTTTTTGGGGGGGGGATTTTTTCCATTTTTCTACTTTTTTCTACAAACCCATTCTACCGCGGTTTAAATGTTTCAACCGCTGTAAAAACCTACTTTCCCTCGTGGCAAAAACATTTCAATCGCGTTTCATGGCGGCCAAATTCATCATATCTGGTATTCGTTATCCCGAATTGACTTAAAGGTTGTGTAAGTTCAAGGTTACACGGATCGTGTAATATCTAGTTCTGTTGCGGAATCTATTTAACGAAACTGCCGAAAAATAGGTGGCGCTATTTGAAAATTGACATGCTCGCAGCCCAAATAATCAGACGGATGACGAAAGGGTCGCATACAGTTCTCGAAGAAAAGTAGTGGGATCGGGAACCACGCTCGCCGTAGTTCGGCTACATTTTTGCCAGAGCTGGTGTCAGACATGGGCTTTGTTGTCACGGCTCTTCCTATGCTTATATATTGGGAAGCACAAGTGTTGACATTATCTTGTGAATAATTCCAAATAATTATTGTCAAAATCTGTAATGATAAATAAGGTAAACACATTTGCCTGAACGGGCTTAATTCCCAGTTCCCCCACATATAAGCATAAGAAGAATCACGATAAAAACTGCTTGGAACAGAAATAATCACCACAGCGCGTGATCTAGAATCAGATTCAGGCAATATTTGTGAACAATACTGCTCTTGAACATCATAAAGAGACAGAAATATGTTGCCTTCAGTGGTCGGATAATCTTTCAATGCAAGTCATTCATTGGCAATCATTTTGTCAGTCATCTATTTTGGTTCTAGACTTATTCGCGAATTTTTATCGCCATATCATATTATATTATTGTTCATGGTCTCATTCGTGCATTGATAAATATAACGATTTCATGGGGGGAAAAACGGCATGTCTGTTCCCCAGAAATAAACCTATATAATAAAACACTGAGGTGAATATATCCACACCTGGTTACTGTTAAGGGTATAAGCTTACATTCTGTGCTACATGTTTTGACCACGTGGCAGAAGTCGGATTCAACTACTTAAAGAATTCTCTCCGGTGTTTTCAGACATGGCGAAAATGTGGCTAAACACAGTTCGAAGAATGACTCAACCTGACGGATATTCCTTCACACCCATTCTGGTCAGTGGGTGGCCATGGAATAAAACTCAAAATATTTACTGCGATAATATATACGGAAAGTAACCAGATTAAAATTAATGTTACATGTACATGTATATTGTATATTTGACATAATATACAAAGAGAAGGTTGCATTCATACAACCCCGTGTGAATAGCCACCAAATATAATATAGGACTTGCTATAGGAATCCAATATTACTCAAATTTGGTACACGTGATATAACTGAACTTCTGAGGCAAGAAATATAGCCAAATAGCTGGATTGCTGCTCGTTGACGCGTATCCAGAACCATTCCATTCATCACTGCGTCATTTTTCTTCAAAATTTCTGCTTTTCTGCGAGGAGAAGTGAATAAAAAGATATTTTATTTTACATCAGATTATTATTTATTGATTTATCATACAGTTTTTGAGAAGAAATCACACAAATAAAAATTCGAAAAACGTGGCCGAAAAATCGTCCAAACAATGCCTTTGTTGTAAATGACGTCATCATGACGTTAATCTTAAACTTTTTAATTTTTTTTTATTTTTTTTTTTCTAGTAGAGTTTGATACCAAAGATATAGTGTGGTAAATTGCAGCACTATACAACTATAGCCTTTTACGATAGCCGAAAAAAAGGTGGGGGCATTTTCCGTCACTCCCCGGGCCAGACACCACAAAATCGCCCAGGACAGATAGGGTTAATGCCGGAAAGGTAGATTAAGGATATCCGCTGCTGGTGAATCAAAGTAATTAACTTTTTTAATAATGTCTGTTGCTGCATTCATAATTGTGGAATATGAGGAAAAACAAAGAAAGAATTATAGGTTCGTGTGTGTTTTTTTTGGATTTAGGCAATGTTAAGTGGACTGACCCATGTTCCATAGCCCTAGTTTTGAAGCATGTTGACATGTATTTAATAGTATTTAACATTTTCTTATATTCTGACTGTTTCATGATAATCACAATGTCTATAAAAAATTAACAAATTGAATAGAGACAATAGACGTTGCTGCTCAAAATTCTAGACTAAAATACTTCTAAATGAAGTCCCTATCTTTCAACCTAGGAAACGGAGATAACATACTGGGGGAAAAAGGCGAATACATGAAAAATGGCCGTGTTCGTTGAAATAGGGTCTATTCCTGTGAACGGCCTCACAAATAAACGGCGATGTGATAGAACCATCGCCATATTCCGCATCATTACCATTTTTTAATGATGGTGATCATCGTCATATAATGCCATTATATGACCATGATCACCATCTGTTATTGGTGAGTGAGTCTGAATCTACACTCATTACTTCTTTTTTGGTGATGGCCATCAACACTTATTGATGGGGGGACCTGGTGCTCACCAATAAATGGTGATGACCTGGAATGTTCACTCATTGCTCCTCATCATTATTGGTGATGACCAGGCCCCTTCTCCAATAAATGGTGATGAACTTATCTCCTCACCCTTTGACATCACATTTAAATGGCAATGACCTCGACACCAATTATTGGGAACGGGCCATCACCATTTTTGATTTGTGGGTCACCTGAAATACAGGAACGCAAACGTCGGCCATAGCCAAATCGGTGGTGGGAACATGGCTCAGGTACGACTTAACAAATTTCTTCGAAATCGGGTGAGCGCTTCTTGAGTTACAAACGGACGAGCAGACGAACGAAAGTTCGTATACCTTCTATAGGGATTCCACAGCGGAACACTGGCAAAACATTTGGTTCTGGAACCAACTTGGTTCTATATTTGATTCCATCCATGTCTTGGTAAGCATGTGCGATAGCGAAGACAACACACATCTCTGAGAGTAGGCCAATACAAGCCAAAAATGCACAGGCCTACCTGTGTCAACGGTCTCGAAATCATTCTTGTATATCCTACTCTTCGAAAAACTATCATTTGTAGAGTTAGTTTCAATGTTTCCTTGCCTTCAAATATCTTGAAATTGTAAAAGATCGATGATTTACTCACCAAGCAGCATACAGCATGCTATTAAGCCAGCGTATAAAGGCATCTCTTCTCGGGCGTTTCCAGAGATTACAAATTTCTGTTTTATTTCGACGCGGACCCGGTATTCCCTCTCCTATACAGCTGTTGTCGAAATGATCAGCAGGATCTAGTTTTCTTTCTCATCTATACCGTGATAAACTCGAGTCCAGGTCTTGGATTGCGTATACTCCATTAATCTTTTGTTTTTTAGCGAACGTACTGTTTTGGATCCACTCGAAAAAACACTATCGAAAACAACCGCTCCGTGGAGACTAGAGGACAAACCAGATATGTTGTGGTGCACAGGAGAGCAAATTCTAATATGAGAAATTCTATCTTCATTTCGATAAAAAAAATTCTCAGACGTACACATTCGTTTCTCTGTAGACCTTCGTACAATTGAGAAATATGAGATATTCAACAGAGTAATTGTACAATTAACTCCACGCTGTTCGCCAGACACCACATCCGTCCACTAATTTTTATGTTTTCTTATTTCAAAGTTTCACGTCAGGGACAATATACTTTATTAACTTACTCGCATTCTGTTCGCTCATGACAGTACATCAAGTGCAGAAAATCGCACACTGGGTATATCACTGCAGTTTGTGGCTTTCACAATAACTTGGATCTAAGATAAAGTATCCGGAGGGTTTGGAGTTACTTCACGAGCTGTATTAGACAAGTAGTAGTAAAAGAGCATTTGAGCGCCCGATTAGTAGCAGATAACTCGTGCTTGCTCTTTTGTGGCGGGTTTGCGGCGGCCACGCGGAGGTCACGTGATCGCCAAGTGACCAGTTCTGGTTCCAGACAGGCGAGTGGAAGTAACCTTTGACCCGTGCGCTACATCCGGGTATGACATCACTTCCGGTTGACCAAGGCACTTCAACGTTATATGCACAGGCCCGACAAACAAGAGTTTTGGGTGGGTGTGGGCGGTGGTAATAGGGAGAAGTGTCGAAATAGGGGGTTTCTATATATATAACCCCATGCTTTATATAAATCCACATCAAGGTGTGAAACGCACTTTGGGTAAATCGAGAAATAAACGGTTTGCCGCCAAACAAAATACATCAGCATATTCTACAAGTATCACTTTATATATTCCCGTCGTCATATTAGTAAATTTGTGCAATTTTTTACCATTGCCGGGCTATTCAAAATCCAACATAACTGTCCATCCATCTAGGAACAGTGAGATTATGGCGGGCTTCGTCTTCACTTCTGATTGGCCAGTCGCGACAGCTGATCAGTGTTTGCCCTCTCTTGTCGGAGGCGTGTGATTATATGCATGGGACACGTTGTCATCTCGGCAATTATATAAAGGGTGAAAATTCCCTGATATACCCCAGGTACTGTAGGTTGGGTCGCCGACATATGCTCCAGCACTGTGTCCATAATGGCAAGTGGGAACCCATTCATAGACATTTTTCTTGCGGTTTACAGTATGAAGTGTGGCACTTGTTATTTCTGCCTCACGCTGCAGAGTGCGAAGGGAGGGGCCTCGAGGCTATTGGTTTACTTGGCCATGTGAGATGTCATATTGAAGCTGTCGCGAAGTAGAATTTGAATTGGGTGTTTTTTATTGGAAGTGACTTCAATCTGGGCAAGCGCAGTTCGTGGAGCAATAGAAAAACATTTGATTGGGCGCTTTGGGATCGAGATGGACCATTTGTGATCCAAATGGGTCGTGCGATGTGTCAGTTTGAAGCGCCCGTAGGGGAGAATCCGACCTGGGTGGATTGAGGTACAAATACTGTGAATCTGCGCATGAGAAATCGGAGAGTAGTAGAAAAAGGGCATTTGAGTGGACGTTTTGGAGTCTAAATGGACCATCCTTTGTTCAAATGGGACGGGGTGGGGTGTCATATTTAAGCGCTCGTGACGGTGGGTCAGTCTGGGTGGCTTGTAGTGGAACTGTCGTAAATCAGCGCATGGCAAGTCAAGTAGTACAAAAAAGGCAAACGAGGGTTATGTGTAACCCGGCAGCTCGCCGTTTTGGGTTTTGTCAATAACATGCAGCTTTGCATAAAGATCGAGCCCTTCAGGTTGCACATCACTGGCAATGACAATACATATTGTTATAAAAATTTGACTTCTTTGTCAGTGATGTTGAAGTTGGATTGAAAGATGAACTATATTATAAAACTTGAAATAAAGATTACCTTTTTTTCCAAAAGTAAGCTTAAACATGTCGTTATGAATACATGTACAACTGAAATTTGGTCTGAGATGTGGATGTGAAATGCCTGGACAAATATGGTTCGTACAAAATCTTTAGGTTAAATCATGATGTGGAATGGGATTCGATATCAAAATTGAAGTCCCGCCTGAACAAAAAAACGTTAACCTTCCAGCTTGAGTCTAACGTTGTGCTAAACATAAAAACTTAACCGGAGACCGACACCAACACCGACACCGCCACTTTCCCCCTCTCTCTCTCCCAATACCTCGCCTACTTCGTATACGGCGAGCTAAAAAGGGCATTTGAGTAGGCGTTTTGGAGTAGAAGCTGGCCCCTGTCGGGTATCATTATGAAGAGCCCTTTGGGTAAAGTCTGACTAGGATTTTCCAGCGGAAGTGCCATCATTATGCACATGCACAGTCATGGAGTAGTAGAAAAAGAGCGTTTGGGCCTGATGAGGTATCATATTAAAGCGAGTGTGATACGCGCACACGCACTGTTGGAGTAGTAGAGAAACGGCAGATGAAATGGCAGCATTGAGATAGAGGGGGATCATCCCTGGTGTGTGCGTGTGGGGGGGGGGGGGGCGGTGTGGCAGTATGGTGGTGGAGGTGGAGGTGGTAGCAGTTTGTGGTTGCGGTGATGGTTGCGTTAGTAAACGCCCGTCTTAACGCAGTGCCTCCCTAACACTGGGATTGAGTTCACCTATGTCTTCTACACCTAATCACTTACGTCTTAACGCCATGATGCAGACAGATGGTTTTCATATAAATTATTTTTCACAATGTTACTCGTCACGTGACGATCACGTGGCCGCCGCAAAAAGGGCAAGCGATAGTTATCTGCCCCTAAATTGGAGCCCAATTGCTCTTTTACTACTACTTAGTTTGCGTATATCATTCTCAGTTTGTTCCTTCGGTGACTCATAAAGGATATCGTTTCAGCGTTATGCACGTAAATTGTGTTGTTGCCAACAAACGTTTGAGAAATTGAACATGTTCATCACCTCTTTGTCAGTGTGTGGGAGTAATCGATATCAAGATAGGGGGATAGAATACCAATAAGCTATTTACACAGATGTCTTGGTTATTTAGATTTCTTGGTTATTTCCATGTATTGTGCCAAATTTCAATAACATTTATTTTATTGGTTCCTCTGATAATGCTGTAAGGCTAAATATGTCACCATATTGTATAAACTGGTCGAGGAGGCCTACATATGTGATAGAAGTGTTACATTCAATATGAGTACGGCATTGTTTATCCACATGTTTGCTAACCCTATCTGGCCCTCTCCGCCTACCATACTTTTCATCGCAGCTTCGGTATTAAGAGATCAAGAGAGCTAAAACCCTCTCACTTTCCACAAATCTTTTAAGACTATTTACATAATCCTAGGTGCAAAGGAAAATGAAAACAAAAATCGAAATAACGGTCACGAGATGTCAGAGTGTCGAGTTTTCGGTTCTTTCTTTCCATTTTCTCGCCTCTTTTTTTTTTTTTGCCTAAAAGGGCATGAAAGTAATTTATTTTGCCCAAACTAATTATTCTTCTGGTAATGTTGTAAGGCTAAATACGCGTATGTCATCGGATTGCATAAACTGGTCGAGAAGGCCTACATACATGTATGTGATAGAAGTGTTACATTCAATATGACAGGGAGTGCAGCATTGTTTATCCACATGTATGTTAACCCTATCTGGTCCTCTCCGCCTACCATACTTTTCATCGCAGCTTCGGAATTAAGAGATCAAGAGAGCTAAAACCCGTTCACTTTCCACAAATCTTATTATGGTAATTTTGACAACTGCATAAGCCTAGGTACAAAGTAAAATGAAAAAATCGAAATGACGGTCAAAAGATGTCATCACAATGTCTAGTTTTCCGTCGTTTCTTTCCATTTATCTAGCACGAAAATAATTTATTTGGCCAACACTAATTATTCTTTATCATATTAATTCATTTTTGAGGTGAAAATATCAGGGGAGGGGGAATCGAAAAATCGGTCCAAATATTGGCGAAAGATGGCTTTTCACTGTAACGTCATCCTGGCAGCCATCTTTGATTTTTCTTACATTTTCTGGAAGATATTGACCCAAGTATATAGTATGAAATGTTTCAGCTCTCTACTGCAAGGATTAGAGAGCTATTTACTCCAAGGGGTAACGAAGTAAATAGATGCCCGTTGCCCCTCCCCCACCCATCCTCCAGGTAAAAGTTCGATTTTCGCTGCCGAAGCCAAAGCTCTATTGTTAGCTTTAGAAGGTATTGGGTCTACTATAGGAGGAAAATATGTCATATTCTCAGATTTCTGTCATGCCTTCAAGCGATTGAGAGTGGAACTTCAACTCACCCAACCATTTTCAACATTCTACAATTATATGACCGTAGATGTTGTGTTTTATTGGTTGCCTAGCCACGTTGGCATCAAAGGGAATAATGAAGCTGATGAAATGACTAAGGCAGCCCTAGATAATGAAGTTGATCCTGTTGGAATCCCATATAGCGAAATAGCGACCCTTTATCTGTGCTTATGAGAGAAAGCTGTTTCAATCTTTATGGGATGCTGTAAATAATAACAAACTTCACGAGTTTAAAAAAACTGTAGGAAAAACTCACAGAGTAGCCAGAAACGTTTCGACCATAAAGCCATGATCGGCCATACCCGATTAACTCACGAACATTTACTAAAATTCCATGTCACGAAAATCTCACAGTGAAACATATTCTGATCGACTGTATAGATTTTAAGATTGTAAGAGATTCTTTTTATCAAGCAGCTAATTTAGAAAATCTTTTTAGTCGGGTAAAAAAAGACTGTATTTTAGGTTATTTGAGAGAAATTGGTTTGTTTCGCAAGTTTTAATATATGTGGATGTTTTTGGTGTGTTGTGTTGATTGCTTCTGGATTGCTGAGTTGTTGACTTATTTTGTTGAAATTCTTAGAATTTTGTTTTATTGTAGCTATATAGCGGAGATATCGCTGAAACCTTAATTCCCCCCCCCCCCACCAAGGCTGGGACAGACCGCAATCTTAATAAATTAATATCCCATCAATGCTCCCCAATCGTATATGTCGCTATGTAGGATCTTACTGATTACAATTTCAGAGAGCCCATGTCATGAATATTTAATAGTATTATGTCATCACGGCCGCATTTTAACTACTTTACTTGCAGTCGGGGAGCGGGGGATAGGATCATCTTATCCGCTTTAACCCAAGGTTTATGCCAAGAACCAATCCATATTTCTACCCCGCATTATGGTGCCAATCTGGCGGGAGTGGGGCAACATCAGAAGATACCCCGCCAGCGAGTCGCCTGTTTGGCTGAGCCAACCAAATGTTCTCTTCAAAGCACTATGAAGAATTCTCGGGATTGATCGACACTTGCGTTAATGCAAGTCGGTTAGATCCCACAAGCCATTGCCCACAAGCGACATATCCAAATGGAGTAGCAGATGGGATTTAATTTTAACCCTATCCGGCCTGGGCGATTTGGGGTGTACCGCAGCCTGGGAGGGAGGGGCGGAAAGTGACCCCTATATATTTTCGCTATCCTGAGGCTAGGAGACTGAAACTTACCACACTATATCATTGGGTCAAGCTCTACAAGAAAATGTAAAAGAATCCAAGATGGCCGCCATGATGACGTCACTGTGACGTCATTTCTAAGAAGAGCATTTTTGGACCATTTTTTAGTCAGAATTTTCGAATTTTTTTATTTTTGTTTTTTCTTCGCAAAAACTGCATGATAAATTAGTAAAAAATAATCAGATATGAAATACAATAGTTTTTACCCACTTTTCTATACAGAAAAGCAAATTTTTTGAAGAAATATGACGAAAACATCACTTTTCTGGTACCCCAGATAGCCGCCATGTTGAATTTACCCATGATCCTCTGCTCGGGAGGGCATGCAAATAGGCTCAAAATAACGCCAATATGATAATCTAAAAAGTCTAGAAGTTTCAGCTCTCTGTTTTTTGTCGTTACGGAGATAGGAGCAAAAAACCAAGAGGGGAGTGCCCCCCCCCGTCCCCCCCCCCAGGCCAGGTAGGGTTAATTAGATTGGTACAGACCGACAAATGGTCCATGCCTGGTGGGGTTAACACGGGGCTTACACTCCCTTCGTGAGATTACACACATGTATCCAGTTTGAATGGAGAAGTCTCCACTTCTTCTTAGCTATGTAAGCCTATACACTACTATGAACAACTAGCGTGAAACTACATTATGGTTGTTTTATTACTATCACAAATGGAAGCCCGCATGTTTTGGTGATCTGGAGCAGAATTTCAGACGAAAACACAATAATCGTACGCCTGGAAACGGGCAAAAAACTTTCCAAAAGTCTTGCATAACAGCTGTGTGGTTTCCGGCCTAAGTTTTTTTTCTTCGTTAGCAGAGAACAGCTAAAACATGTTTCCTACGTGTGTTTTCTGTTAAATGTGCGTGTATGCAACAGTGTAGACTAATTATCACACGCGATATCTTATCAAAACTTTGATGACTACCACGTGTTTATATTATATCGAACAGAAAATACCTCGGATACGAAGTCGGTATTTGTGGAGAAATTTATATACCGCCTACAGATGTATGTATCGTCAACGGTGATAGGAATTCATTATCACAAACAGAGAACAGTTATACATGTATTTGCGCCATCAACAACAAAAAGCGATATGCCTATGCAAGCCGTTTTGGTATTTATTCGTTCATTTTTTGATAATAAGAAATATATTTTTGATATCAAATAATCTATTTTTGGTATAAAAAAAATCTTTTTTTGATACCATAAATGTTTATTCTTATTTAGATATAAAAAAAGATTATTTGATAAAAAAAACTGCAATATTTTGAAACTAGCAAGACAAACTAGGATACACAGAAATTTAGGCTCTCTGGTTGCAGAACTGATGAATATTCAAATAAAATCAACAGATTTGTTACAACAACATGCCACATTCACTGACCCTTAAAATATCTTCTATAAAGTACGGTGGCCCATAGGGCAGATCGACTCCTATATATATATTTCCCCTCATTTTTCTTCGACGTAGTCGCAAACGCTCGCTTCGACTAGACACTCTTCCGTTGTGTGAGTTTTTCTTCGGTCTTCATCAATGTTGCCTCGTATGTCACGGTAACAACCGAAATGCGTAGTGTTACGTAACCAATGACGTAATCAATTTTCTAGAAAACGGGCATTCGAATGGACGTTTTGGTGTTGAGACAGACCAATATCTGGCCAAATGGGTCGTATGGGGTGTCCTATTAATGCAGTCGTGGAGTAGAGTCCTGGAAATATCGTCCAACTGCGCATGCGCAGTAGATAAAGGGAGGTCTTGGTGTCGAGATAGGACAACATGGGTCCAAATGGGTCGTGTGAGGTGTCATATTGGAGCACTCGTGTATGGTAGGCCGTATGGGACAAAAATCTGCTTTTGGTGTAGCCAATCACAGAGCTGTTTTACGTGTTGACAATAATTATTATCTGTCTACATACAATTTAATTCGATATCATATCAAATTATTTTATATCTATACATATTATTTAGTACTGCATCAAATATTTCGATGCTGCATCAAAACAATTTGTATCTGCATTCAAATCATTTAGATGCTGTATTGAATAAGTTTGTATCCGTATACATATTATTTAGATATGGTATCCTAATACTTCAAGTGTGGTTGGTCACACATTTGAGTCAATCAGATAACAGTTTTATATATTGATACAAGATAATTTGATCCTATATTGTATTCATTTTGATTCTATATCGTAATCCATTAGATCCTATATCGAAATCATATATGCCATACATAATTCATTCAGTCAGGATCACTGGAGCATTCAGCAGACCATTCTGTGCTTGGAGAATGAAGGGAAGCGATCGCCTCCCTGATAGCGATCGCCTCCCTGACCAGATTAGGGCGATCCCGCTCTCTAAAATGGAGGTGAAAAAGGTCGTTTGTGCTCAACAACTTTTGATTCCTTCTTAACCAATGCATCAACATTTCAGGCGCATTGATTTTGCTATTGTTCCATATCATAAAATTAATTTGCCATGTGAAGAACCAGCCAATGTTGTTTAAACAGCGCGAAGGATGTTTGGCCTATTATTATGCAAATAAGATAGATGACAATTTACTTTTTTACTACCACTTAATTCGGATAGATGTGTCTGTATGCGCCTCAAGAGGATTTTGCTGAATTCATTATGTGAACTGATTTATTGAGCGAAAACGACCCTTTTTACCTTCATTTTAGAGAGCGGGATTCCCCTAACCGACTGACGCTTCACTCGCCATACTGCACAACCAACAAGGCGCGACAAACTTTTTCATAAAAGTTGATCTATTGGCTGCAGTGATTATAGGAGCGGAAGTGATTTATGGTGTCTTTAATTCCGACGATTTCGTTGGTTCAATACGATGCTACATCGAAATATATAAGGATACCATATCTAAATAATTTGTATACGGATGCAAAATGATTCAATACAGTATCTAAATCATCTACAATGCGTATACAAATTAATTTGATGTAGCATTGAAATATTCGATGCAGTATCTAAAAAATATGTATACGAATATAAAATAATTCGATATGGTATTGAATTAAATTGTACGTGGATGCAAAATAATGAATGTCAACACGTAAAAAAGCTAGGTGATTGGCTAAGAATATGTGTCTACAGCAAATGTCGATTTCTGTCCCCTACGGCCAACCATACCGGTATACGAGTATGGTTGGCCGTAGAGGACAAAAATCGACATTTGGTCAATGTTGAATCCGTAGTGCTCATGGGGAAACCAAGAAGATGGTGTCGTGTGAGCTATTTATAAGTCAACTGAGAAAGCTTTTGATCTTATTCATGCGTTCAAACAGGTGTTTCTTTTGTGCGATTACTATGGCATACGCCGCTGTCCAGTTCATGCCCGAAGTTTTCAACATTGACGCTGTTCTTTCGATTTCCATACGGACCGGGTCCTTGTCCAGCAATATCATATCGGCCACGAGGTCGACATACTGGTGATGTAAAGCCCGTCGTAGTCTGGATGCCAATGTGTTATGGGCTAAACTTGCGGCTCCTTCGATTACCCTTTGTGGTGAAACTTGTTTTCTGTGGCCTCCAACGTCTTGCCGACCTCGGCGTTCATGCTTTCTTTGAACAAATCCCTCCAAAGCCTTGCGTTCACGTTGTGTTCATTCTCTTGTACGGATGTTGGTTGGTCCTTTACGGTTTGGTGATGAGAGTAATCCTGAACTGGTGGTATGAATGGGGCCCGCTGTATGGGGGCGGGTTGGACCGGGACCCGCTGGACGAGCGCTGCCAGGTGTGACCCCTGGCCGGGTAACAGGTGGATCGTCACGGCGATCTTCCAGGGTAAGTCTACGAACAGAAAGTCGTGCGGATGACTCGTCGCGGCTGGAAACGCCTGCATAAAATGGTCTGGGGATGAATTCGGCTGCCAAACATACGGATTTGCGCTCTGTCGATGGGATTGGAGAACAACACGAAGTAATGGCAGTTCAATGCAATATCTCTGTACGCCTTCCCTTGCGGAAATATATTCTGGGTCAAATAGATGACAGACAGATTCGGATGATGAACAAGTCGCCGATGTGTGAATTGTCCTTCATTACATCCTCAGATCATTCATGACTATCACGTTGGTCTGCTCAGGGTCGACGAAATACGCTTGGTCTATATGTTGAGGAATGCCTGAGACAAAGCTCACATTCTATAACCTTGTAGTTTCGTCGGTGGGCTACCACTGGCTGCAGCACCCGTCTATACGGGTATAACTGAGGGGCTCTTCCTCTATAAATTTGACAATCTAGGACGTCTTGCCACATCCCGTCGGGCCGCTGACCGTCATGGTTAGGATGCTCTATTCAACCTTGTAGGCCCATAGCAGGACTCGATGGTGTCTTTTGGTTGTGTTTGCATTGAATAAGGTTCTCTGACAGAACATGTTACCCGGTCAGAGGTGGTTACAAACTGAGTTTTATGGTTTACAAACGACCTTATATGACCACTCACCCACTCAACCTCATCCCCCCCCCCCCCTTCCTCTTCCTCCACAGACTCACACACATACGCTGAAGTAACTCTACCAGATAGCCAGATCGAACATGGCCCCATCTCTCCAAACGCGCTCCTTTGCACTTCTGAAATGGTTCATACTCCATGTAAGGATCACCAGCCTGGTGACAACAACGTGTCTAGACTTGAGCCTTTTCAGTTGCACAAAAAAATCGAACAATAGCTTCTTACACTGCTCGTTGTCTACTACTCCCCGAGTGCGCAGGCACATATCACTACCTGCCTGACTCTACGCCACGAGTGTTTCAATGTGACACCTCACACGACCAATTTGGACCACTATTGTCCCATCTCGACACCAAAACCTCCCTTTTCTACTGCGCATACACAGATGAACGGCATTTCAGCTACACACCCATCCAGTCGGACTCTACGACAGCTTCAATAGGACATCCCTTACGACCGGAACAATATTGGTCCGTCTCGATCCCAAAACGTTCATTCAAAAACCCGTTTTCCACTGACCATGTGCAGATGGATGGTATTTCAACGTCACACCCGTCCAGTAGGACTCTTCGAGTGCTTCAATGAGATGCCACCCACGATCCATTCCGACCAACATTGGTGTATCTCTAACTCAAAACGTCTATTCCAGTGCCCCTTCCATACTACTCCACAACTGGGCATGTGTGGATAGATGGCACTTCCACTTCACACCACTTCACTCTGCGACAGTTTCCATATGACACCCCACACGATCCAATCGGACCAATATTGGTCCACCTCGGCACCAAGATGTTCACCTCGGGCTTGCCTGCGCACTGCGCATGCGCACGACAACTTTCCGGCGAAGATCATCCAATGGCAACGAGACACCTTCCATCGTCTTATATAGCGTGAGAAAGAGAAAACAAATACCCACACCCCACAGTAAAATCCACAAGGATAAAAAAATGACCACTGCTACCCCAATCACCTACTCCAGACATGCATTCCCTGAGGTGTCCTGTGTGAGAACGTCCATCACTATACCATCGAGAAGGCCATGGTGTTCTTTGAATATTTTCCACAGTGTCTTCTCCGTGTGACCAGCTAAGAACGATGTCGTGTCACGGCCGGTCAGTGCATGGAAATTATGTGTCCAGCCTGGTTGTAACTTATCATGTACCTGTCGTACAGGAATGAATTTGGAGTTTTTCGATGTACCTGCTTCCATCCAGATCTCACGGCAGCATATCTCTTCAGCATGTGCAATTAACAGTAAGAGTACGTCTGTGTCTCTGGTCCTAACAGTAATGGTGTTGGCGGGTGTCTGCTTCCTCATGTGTTGATTCCAGCATGTCCAATGACAGTGAAAGGTTGTTACCTCTAACCTCACGTTGATCAGAAAATCCACCACCGACAACGACAGTTTTGTCAGCCGGAGCCTGGGCGTGGCTGATCAATTCCTTGGACAGAATTCCTTGGATTCTTTGATAGGGCTGCGAATTTGGCCCAGTTAACTGGTAGGGGTACATCACGGCTTTCAATAATGCGACGAATAGGCCGAGTTGATTTGGTCCTTCTTTGGCGCGTTGAAGCCTTGGAAGAATCTTCTCTGTACCTATCGAAGACGATGTCAACCCTGTCATACCAAGCACTTGCGGATTTAACCTTAGCAACGAAATGATTCGCCAAGTCTCCAAATGTCTTGCACTCCGACGGTTTACCCATTCCCATTACCAGTACTTGGCCATCCCATCTATGAGGAGACAAGATGTACCCTGTGGTGTGTTTGTTGCCGGACACTCGATGTTAGCCGTCAAGAATGGCCTTGGACCCAGTCCGCAGGGATCCATTTGTTGTGAAATTGGTGCTGGCATCAGCTCGTGTTGAAGAACAGCGGCTAAGTCAACTTCTCTGCCAGCTGCATATGCAGCAATCAAGCGCTGTAGGATGTTTCGATCGACCTTCATATCTGTGTGTTTATCTTTTTCTTTGCCTTCTTTCCTGACATCATACAGGTTATTGAATGTCGGAGCCTTATTCTTTCGGATCGGATCATGGAAGGATTTCTTAGCAGTGCCTTCATAATCCCTTTGATTAGCCTCTGCTTGACGAAAGTATTCAACTGTTCCTGACCTAAATCTGCCGCGTTCAGAAGAGATTCCTGAATATCTTCCGTGGCCATATATTTCGTGGCTATGCTTTGCAGAACATCTTGAAGGTCTGGAGCTGAAAAAAACATGGAATCTCTGCAAGACAGAGAGAAGGTTGTCTTCTACCTTGTTGTCTTCTGCTTGTCTACCCGAGGTATCTTCATTGTGGACAGAACTATCTTCTCTAATTCCAGACATAGATGTTGTATCGGCAGAGATTTGAGATCTCAATTTGTATGAGACTCCATGTTGCTAGTGCAGTTGGGGTTATACCTATTATCCCACCGCCTCTCTTTCCAGTGCCGTTAAGCCATTCCTGGGCCTGGTCAGGATCAACTTGGTTGAATTTTCATGCTGATCGCTTGACAACAAACCCACCTTAGCATTGGAATATATGGTTTCCTTGATGAAGATTGCCATTGCTCTTTGGAAGCCGTCAGTTTAAGCAACTTTGAACTATTCCTCAGCATCAGAGATTGGCATTGACGTCATCTGCACTTGCAGCTCTGAATCATGTTCCTCGGCATACTCCAGAAATTGTGGCAACAATATCCGCCACAGAGCATGGTATGTTACTTTATGAGCTCGCATAGCTTTGTTGTAGGACATTCCTGTCATGGCTTTCTCAGCAGAAAGTGGTCCAAGCAAACCGGCCTCTACCGGCATGGACTGGATGGGTATAACCAGTACTCTGACGAAGAGATGGAATGAATTCAACCACATTTCCGACACAAGACTTGAGCTTTCTCCTAAATGATGCCCTGCGGCTTATGTATCTCAGTAATCTCAGTTTCTGATTCTTCTGCTAGGAAGTATCGGTTCTAGGCCTCTGACATTTTCAAACACATGGCCCTTTTCAGTGGCATATCTCAGTTCTTTGCAGAGCCAACTGAAGGCAATTTCCACATGTTTAGTTTCCTTTTCAGTTTTGGCAACTGAGCGGCTGAATCTCGCTAGGCACGGCAGGTGGTATCTGCCATCAGAGGCTATGAGATCAGCCACACCAGCAAGTCTGGTCCTCAGTCTCTGGCCATACGATGCATTTTCCAGAATCTGGTTGCTTAAATTGAATGTTGTGATCAATCTGGTCTTCTGCGTTGGCTGTACCTTCTCGCAATACAGACATAAATTCCAGTCAACAACCACTTCCATACTCCTACGGCATGGGCCGGGCTCATCTGTTCTGCCACCCAGAGACTCACTACTTTCAGTGGATGTGGATGGTGTTTGTGGCAGCGTTTTCATAGATGCCTGCAACCTTTTGATTTTGCCACTGTATGTGAACTGGGCATAGCAGTTTGTATGCCAGACAATTTGGGTTAAATATACAGAATCCAGAACCTTTTCCAGTCGATCAATTGTTTCTGTATGCTTGGCATGTCGGAATTTTCTTCTATTGGTTGCTGCCTCTCGAAGTCTTTTCATGCCATACTCAGTTGCTGGTCGAGGTTCTTCATTGTTTGAAGCTTGACATATGATACATAGACTGAAAGTCACCGTAGCTGCGCGCTTCAGTCTTAAAACTGGTTCCATCTTCTTACGTTAGCTTTCAAAGTTATGATGAATCTATAATAACATAGAAATTTGCATTAGTAAAATCCAAAGAAAGCATATGTATAAGTATGCGTCAAACTGTTTGTTTTTCTAAACATAATTGTGGTGGTGCGGGTGTGGGGTGGGATGGAGGGTTTCTCGATCGAACTTTTTGTTGTACCTTCAGTACACACAGTACCAGCTGGAACTGACTTTAATGGGACCATATGAAGCTTACGGCTATATTGTTGGCTGTAATTATCTTGACTATGTTGACAATTTCAACCATCCTCTTAAACTGGCGCTATCTGTGCGATATTTCAATTGTTTTGGCATTGGTGTTACCACACAAGTGTTAAATCTGTTCATGTTATGCTGAATGTGTTCCTGGAACTGAAATAACGAGAAAAGTTCAAAGTACAAATAAAGAAAACGAAGGTTAGAAAAACTGGCAGAAAAATACAAATCCGGTGATATGGAGTGAAGACGTCACTGTCATCCGAGCTTTCGTCAACATTCGGTTGGTATATTTGATAGATTATGTCGTAGATAAACTGTTATGTGTAGAAAGTTTCAGCTTGTGTATTACAACGCATATAAGGGAAGTGGGAAGAGGTGCCGACATACTGACAAAGCCACATGACTTCACAGTATAATGTTCTGGTTAACCTATTCTAAAGCACATACCAAGAATCTAACGATTCTTGATATGTGTTGTATCTCAGATACGCTTTTTATTGTACCTATAACCTATATATGTCCCTATGTCGGCCTTTGATACATATCATTTGATGCTGACCAGCTTGCCCAAATCAGGGTTTCAGGTAATTCCTTACAACGTCTATCAATTTTGATTAACAAATTAGCTGTAACCGTGAATGTGTAATGCATTTTTATTGCTTATTATTCTCAACGGACTCTTTCAACCTCTTCATTGGCATTCAGGGATCCCTGATCCAGTCCAATGGCGATCGCCGATCTATAGGTGTGATTATTATATTTTCTTTATCTTGACGTCATGTTTTAATTAACAATTTTCGAAATTTTAACGTGGAAAGATATTCTGGTAACAAGCAGATTCGGATTCAGCCTTGAAATATCCTAAAACAACTTGTTACCAGCTTGTACCAAAAAAAAAATGCCTCATTAACCTTTTCTAGAGGCTTCTTCTGAATTTTCTACCTGTCTAATATCCCTGAACCAAACGCCAATCAATGTCATACTATAATACTATTTGATTACCATGTCACCACCCTCATGTAAGACGACATGAAATATAACTGCCAAAGCGAGGTCCTTGGACTGGCACATCCGCGCATCCAAGATTTGATTTGGTGTGTTCGTGAAGAAAACGAGCCTTCACGACCATGACCCCTCGCCCTTCCCACCCACATAAGTAATCAATTAACAACTGTAACGAGCCCCTGTGTGTTCGGTTAAATATAGGACTAGCGGCACTTGTTTTACAATTAAATTAGTGTCGTGTTACAAGCGATGATAGATTGCAGGCTAATTGATCACCTTTCAAGTAGATGATTGGAGCAGACCATCACGTGACTGAAAGAGGGATACAACTTCATGAGGGTACCGGTTTATTGGTAGGCAAAGGAATTGACCAGGGCATTTTGTCCACTCTGGATGAATGGATATCGGTCAACTGCTTGCCAACCAGTCTGCCTTTGTCATGTCAGAGAACCCCCGGATGAAAACAGAAACAATAACACGAAGTATCTGCAGAAGATATATTACCCAGCTCCCAGTGTGCATTTGACGTGGTGCTGCTGGTGCAGGATTGGAATCAGATCTGGTGCGATATTCTGCAAATATAGTTCTCGTTGTTCGACAAACTAAATATGGGGAACTGTGTCCGACATCACGGCGATGTGACAGTAATATCATCGATGCATATTCCGCGAGCAGGTCGACTAAACTCGGCTAACACGACGTATCGGTCATACGAGGACCTCTCCCCGGTTACCTCAAACGATTCCTTACATGTCGAAGTGGAAGAAACCACAACAGTTTCCAGAACGGAAAAGAAACGTAGATCACGAATTTTCTTCAAAGGAAAGAACAAAGACAAATTCCGCCTCACATCCAGATTACTGAAATCACAAGGCGGAGATACGGGCTCGGGAAACAACACCCTCGCCGGGGAAGTGCCCGAGATTCTTGTCACCAGCCCGGGAGGACTGTGTCGGAAAGCCAGTGCAGCCGCCGCCGCCGCCGCCGGTCGAGTGGAGGATGAAAATCAGAATGTCTCCCACTTTGTCGCCACCTCGCAAATTGATATCCCGGAAGTGTCATTTGGTCCATATCTCCTACGACAGTTTGATCTCAATGGTGATGGAATAGCCGTTGTAAGTGTAGTAGTATTTATCTATTCTGGGTATTATCTGATTATTGAGAGGAGCACTTTAAGTGGTGCGTGTGAACTGTTTGGCTTGTGGAGCTGAGGAACTGAGGAAGTGACGCGCGGACGTCGGAGTACCGGCTCAGGGGCACATATTTTCCCCACTCTACGCCAATATACATCTCCGGTATGTTGACGTCATCGCGCACAATATGGCATAAAACATTCACTCTTGACTGCAGATGTATATGGTTGTGTGAGTTGTGTGTGCCGTGTGGTGTGGCCTTTTCACGGGCACGGGTGGGTATCAAGGTCACTTCCTTATGACTTTTGTAGACAGTAGGGAAGCATTTTGTGGCGAGAAAAGCATTTTGTTGGATCCAATTGAAGCTATCATTTTGTATTATATATATTATGGGTGGTTTGCAACTTTGACCAATGTCGTAACTGCGCATATGGTCAGTCTCTAGAAAAACGTGTTTGGGAGGCGTTTTTTTATTGCGAGTATCGTGTACGGTATTGCTTCGCTCTGAACCTCTGTTTATGTAGCACCACTGAGTTGCGGAGCCTTACAAGCATGGAATCCAATATCGTTTTTTTCTTCATGCCCAAACATAATAAAAATCAACAATTGAATATGGCATAAAACAAGTTTTAAACATGTCAAATATATGTCTCTCCCCATTCACCGTGCCCCATTCATGTACCGCAATGAGACGTAAATAGCGCCATCCGATCACTTTCAACCTGACGAGAATGGCAGCAGGGCCACCAGGAAGGGTCCAATGCGCATGCACTGCTTCAAAGCTTAAATAACACGAATACTTTAGGATATGTCGTAAAATAAGGCATCATCCGCTGCGTAACAAATTTTAAAGCACGTGGACGAGATGAGCTGACCACACCCACATTAATGGATGACGTAAAGCATGTCATTTACGTTTTTGTGGGGTACTTCTGAGTGTACGGAATGTTGAATTGTGGCTTTTATTTAAGCGTTGATTGGTGGGTCATTTCTAAGAGTGTGTAGTGGGTGTTGAATGGCGTGTTACTTTTATAGTACAGCAAGTGTAGGGAGATCTAATGCTCGGGGGGAGTTTTGTACACGGCAATTTCCGTATATTACACACAGATTTTAGACTATTTTAATTCAAATATATGTGCAATTTATTTTTAGATTGATTCTCAGAGTGACCAAAGTTACAGATATCGTGATTTAGCCGAACTCACCCGACGGACAGGGTCGGCCCTCTGGAGGAGGGGTTTCCGTAATGGACAGACTCTATGTATGGTGTCCACCAACTCCATTGAATTACCAGCTATATTATGCGCGGTACTGTGCAGTGGTGGCATATTTGCTGCGCTCGACCCGGAAGTTACTACTCGTAAGTTGAGTTCTTAGGGTAAAATCCACAGTAGTTTGGTTAGCAGTGGGGGTCTCGTCGATGTTGTTGCTGTTAGGCCGTTAATATTAAATAAAATCATCAATAATATAATGGATTATTTCCCACATTTTCATATACCACAATGCCAGTGGATATCATATAAATGTGTTCTATACGACCTACACCGATCTACATACCCCTCCTCTACTCTATCTTCATAAGATCTACAGAAGAGGTGTATGTAGATCGGCGTATTGAACGCAGTTGCATGATGTCAATATCGGTCACTGTCATTGTGGTATATGAAAAGGTTGGAAATAATTCGGTATATTCTTGATGAAAAAAAACAGAAATGAAAAAAGTATGAACAACAACATCGACGAAGACGTCCACTGCTAAACAAGCCACTGTGGGTAAGTCATACTCTTACGTGAAGATGTATTACAATTATATCCGGTATCAAGTTTAAGACTACTCGAATTTAGGACCAATAATTCCAGATACTGGACATAGATTGCATGAAGATCCCACAATCGTGTGTTAAAGTCCATCCAATTTAATTAGCCGTCGACTTTGGAGGCGTGTGAAAAATTCTGCTTGCTCCACAATAAATTATTTCTATGTCAATTCTTCATATGTCAATTATTTGTATGTAACAAACTGAGATAGCAATAGCTATCATTTCGCTATCATACAATTTGGAAAATTGTGTAAAATTCATTGTCAACATCTTGATAGGTGGTTTCTCGTTCTTTTCCGTAACCAGTGGACGTGTTTTCTCATGGTTTCAAAACGTAAACTACATATCTGTCAAATCTTTCGGTATATGCCTTTGGGGGGTTCTAATTCTAAATTATTCTTCCTGCTTTCATCTCTAACCATATGTTGCAGCTATGTTATCACGAAGACTTCGGGAACTGAATCCCATGATTGTAATAGCCGAGGCACCGTTCGCAGACACTTTGTTGCGCGCTACGACCATAGCCGGACTCCTTACTGTAAGTAGACATACGAGAACTAATCTGGATCTACCGATATAGCTAGTTCACGCTTGTCCGGCATGTATGTTCGTTCTAGGTAGTTTGTCTCAGAGCTCTCCCTATGGGAAACTGTTTAACTGAAAAAAATAGCAAAATCAGACAAATATCTGAAAATCTATGTAATGCTTACATTAATACAAATGTTGGCACCTTGTAGTTGACAATATTTACGCGCAATGAAAAAACACATACTTCTCCAAGTCCAAGTATAAGATTTGGAGTGAGCTGTGAGGGACAATCTCCGGAACTGACCCACGCGCATGACGGCTCTAGAAACTTTGTGATTACGAGAGAGTGAACGCCTATATCGGGATCTCTGGATAGCTTTGTCAAAACAACAGTGATCTGCCGTATGTAATTAATTATTTTTCGCGATTCTCTATCCTTGTCGACTGATAAAAACACTACCTGCGCTGTGTCCAGAGGTCTATAAAAAATGTGGTCATATACTCCCGAAATTAATCCTTTATCATAATATTGTCATGTGGAGCCTATTTGAGTGATCTTAAATGCAAAGAATCCTGAAAAATCCAAATGGCGGCCATGTGTTGTTCTCTGAAGTTGCTTTTTCGACGTGTTTAATCCATTTTGGAGTCCATTATTCTTGCCTAAAAGCCACAAAAAACCCAGTTTAAATGACACCTCATCTGGCATGTCTGGGCAGACAATCAAATTTGTTCACATTTACACATTGGTAAAAATATTAAGCTCCTCAGAGACAACCCCCGCCACTCCATGTGGTATACCCGAGATTGCCATTGGTTAAATGCGCTTTGCATTTTGCAGGAAATTTTCACAATTGGGCATCATGAGGGCTTCCATCCACTGGCGGAGCTGCAGAGTGATAGCGGAAGTGCATTCCCAGTTGATGTTTATATAAAACCAAAGCTCACATGCGCAGTTATACTATACAGCTGTGATACTTTCAGTACCCCAAAAGCTGTCCGATTGAGCCACTACGGTATCATGTCCAATGTTCTGCAAATCCAGTAAGTAAAATACTTTCGGTGGGTAAGCAGATTTGTAGTATTTCTGAAAATTCTGTAATGAACAACCACGGATCATTTTAGCGGATTGCACATTTGGGGATTTTGCGAAATGAAATCCCGCGTGAAGTATCGTTTTTGCGTCCGACAGATAAGTAGTAGGAAGCCGTGAAATTCATTAGCAATTTTAAGAGTGAGGAGTGATGACGTCACTTCCGGGTCAAAGGTTACATCCGGTTCAAAGGTTACATCCAGGTCAAAAAGTCACTTCCGGGTCAAAGCTCATTTCCGGCACGTGACGGCCCAGCAAGAGTTATCTGCCCCCTAAATAAGTCCAAAGGTACGCTTCGGTTACTTCACACATGGACATTTACTGTATGGATGTGGTACCTTATTG
The DNA here is from genome assembly GCA_036873755.1 of Hanleya hanleyi. NCBI lineage: Eukaryota > Metazoa > Mollusca > Polyplacophora > Lepidopleurida > Hanleyidae > Hanleya > Hanleya hanleyi. The sequence continues at coordinate 14,774 of JAVTVY010014770.1, read as the reverse complement.
TTTTGGTTTCATGCTGTTGAATACGATGGGAGAGGTCTCGATGCCATGAGTTGACTTTCGCTGAAAAGTTCTAAATGCGCATGTGCTTTTGCTATGTTCCTGGGAATGGACGGTTGACAATGCGATAAGGCATTACGATTGGGCGCTAACTTGTTAAACTTGGGTGTTAAGGCGTTAAGATAGGGAGTTACAACATTGAGAAGGGCGTTAACACGGAAAGATAGGGCGTTAAGGCGTAACGACGGGCATTGAAGGGCGTCACTGCATTTCGATGAATTAGTGTGAATTCCATGGAATATCTAGACCCATCAGAGCTTCTGAGCTTTTTCACCAGGGCGTTGAAGCGTTGAGCTAGGCGTTGGCGGGTGTTACTCTCCATAAAAGCAAGCATATCCCAAAAACGTGCACATTCGAACGCACGTTCAACAGATATTATTATACCTCACTGTGTATTCGTTTATTTTAATTGGTTGAGACACCATCACGTGATATTCCGCAATTCTCGATGTCTTATGGAAAAACAGCTCGTCAATGTGATGTCCCACGATCTCGCGCCGATATCACACGATCACGCGCTGACGTCACATGGCAGAGGCATTGTCACACGGTCTCGCGCAGTTATCGCCCGTGAACAGACTCTTTTATAGCATTGTCGTATGTTGTGCTGTCATTCAGCTGTAATCACAGATGGCATGTACTGTTTTCGCTGCCTTGGTTTTTTCTTTACACTGGACGTCTATTTGTATAGTTTATGGGGTTTTTCGGTATAATAAAACAGATATTGCATGCTGTGAGGTGTGATATCACGATTTGTCTGCTCCGCACTCGTTGAACATCATCTTCTCGAGCTGACAAATCGTGATATCACACCTCACAGCATGGAATATCTGTTTTATTATACCGAAAAAAACCATAAACTATACAAATAGACGTACAGTGTAAAGAGAAAACCAAGGCAGCGAAAACAGTACACGCCATCTGTGATTACAGCTGACACCAGAATATACATGAGACTGAAGACACCGAGACACAAGAAGTCTATGCAGATGCTGAGAATAAACCAGCTGATTAAGACAGTCCGCCGACTGATACCGAAACAGAGACTGGTAAGAGTCTGTCTACTGATACGCGGAGCTTGATCTCAGATGTCAGTCTACGTCCCAGGGAAGCCTGAGTGAGGAAGAACGTACCATTTAGGATCGTATTGTGACAGAAAATATTAATAGTCAATGCTGCAATCGAGGACGCTGGAAAGGATAAATTACAGGAGTCGTACAACCAATGCGCCCCTGCATAAGGAAACAGTCATGACGATCTATGAACAGTATAGTCTGCTACCGCTTGAAATGAAAGGCGACCCCACGAACAGGTCCATCATGAAGACCAAGCGTCACCTGGAAGAGGATATGGGGCTACCACCCACCGAGGCCCTTCAAAATGCTATCAAAATGCGAAAACAGCTGTTCCAGGACATGTTGCAGTAAGACTTCCCTGGCCATCTCGACGACAATTAGAACAAACGGATCAGAGCTGTTGACGGCCGAAGGTTGACGCAACACCAAATGGCGGCTTCTGATTGGCAAAGAGCATACTTGAATTGTAAACTTACCCAGCGCGGCTTCATCTTGGGTATGATGTGACATTGGGGAAAATAAATCATATGAAAACTTGTTGATCTTTCTTTCTCTCTACTAGACCTCATTGCATAAACGCGTTTCACCCCCCTCCCCCCCCCCTCCCCAATCTGTCTGAACCCGACATGATCTATAAATAAAACGGGGTTTTCCCAGAAAATTCCCCGAAAAATTCTACTACTCCACGGCTGCGCATGCGTGCAATAGCCGTAATCCTGCTACACACCAGCCACGTCTGACTATGACAGCTTCAATATGACACCCACACATGCACAGTTAGAACTTTCCAGCGAAAGTCGACCCATGCCCTCGATACCCCTTCCATCGTATTCTACAGCACGAGACAAAAGAAAATAAGGTGCCACGCTCCATACCGTAAATGCCCATGTGTGTGTTGCAATTTGGGCTTGACTTTGAAGTAACTGAAGCGTATCTTTGGTCTTATTTTACGGAGCAGATAACTCTTGCTGGGCCGTAACATGACCGGAAATGACCTTTGACCCGGAAGTGACCTTTGATCTCAAAATGCTAATGAATTTCACCGCTTCGACTCAGCTCCATCGACTGACATATTGTAGCCCTTTACTAATATAGTCTATGTACCAAGTTTGGAGGCTCAATTAACCGATTTAATGGATGTACATGCCATTTCCTTATTAAATTCCCTATCCTTAACAGCGCCAGCTGGTATCGGATCGGAAAATGAGGTGATCTGATAACCCTTTACGAGTATAGTCTATATACCAAATATATGGAGGCTCGACTCAATGGCCGAACAACACACTATATGTCGGCGATCTAAACCACTCGGCCAACGGGTCTCTCACAAAAATAGAAGAATGGCCTAGTGATTTAATATATCGCCGACATACTGATGGTTGTTGGGTGCCTCGGTCTGATCGTCGCTGGTTCGAATCCCGCATGAGGCTAGACTTATTTTCAGCACTAAAATCTATGGTTTTCATTGTAAACCCAAAATAACGAAAATACTAGTATACTCTGACAACAAAATATATATGTATCTTCTCATGAAAGATGAATAGGACAGTCCCGAGATAGAACTTTTTAGCCATGAAAGGCGCGAAACGACGTCATTGCCCAAGTGACGGCGGACTAAGGTTAGGCCCCGCAAAAATCGGAAAGTTAGTATCATTGTGCCTTCCAAAATACTACAGAACGGGAATGAACGAAGCAATGTCTCCGAAAAGTTGCGGAAGAAATCCGAATGGGGGGTGGGGGTGTTATTTTGAGATTGGAGATGGGCCAGATACCTCCGAGACGTGATCTATTTGAATTAGACTGATTTGAGCCTTTTCTATCAATGTCTGTTCGTCAAACCGCATGATCGAGTTGGTGGTCAGCTTTATTGAACATAGGAGCTCCCACGGGTTCAAAAATACATATATTTCATAGCTAAATGTTTTTACAACACACTTGACTTGTTGAGAAAATTGGAATAATATTTAGCCAATAAAAGTCTCTGCAAAATTGCAGTCTATATGTTCTTCTTTTGGTCACATTGCAGACAGGCTATGGGACTGAAACGATCCTCTTGTCTCGGTTGTTTCCTACCGCTGTCTCATCATTTTGGTTTTGTGGGTACGTTGCTTCACGGGATGTGTACGGGGACAGCTGTAGTACTCGTCAAAGAAGCCATTCTAGAACATTGCCTTGCTGCAATCATCAAATACAAGGTAATTTACTTTTGTTAATGTACACATTTTGACGCCTTGCCGTTTGAAATCATGGCCCATTTCCCATGAATGATTATCCGTTAACACCTCAGAATAAATGAGAAAAATATCCAAATTTATATAACACCACCTACCGGTGTTGCGAAAATAGTCCCACCGGCTGGCTACGGGGGTGAGTGAGTGAGTGAGTATGATTTAACGTCGTTTTTAACATTTTTTCAGTCCTCTCACGACGGTGCCTACATGTGTCAGAACACGAGAGTGTCCACAGTTCCTATTATCCTGGACACTGATCAGCCCAGTCTGTACAGCACTCTGTCACCCATCCAAGTATTGACCGAGCTTCGGTGATCTGACGAGAACCGGTGTGTCCAAAGTGATACGTCGTACTCGATTGGCTACGGTGGGTTGCAGGGAAGTACGGTCGGTTGTTGGAGGGTCTTCTGTGTCATTTGCCTACAAGCTGGGATTAAAATATTCCACAGTATTCACATTATACTTTTCGCTTTACCCCCCTATCTTCCCACCCACACACACACAGCTATGCATTATAATCTCTACTGTATCACCATTAATTGAGTAGATCATATATGAAGCTTTGGAATCTATTGCTTTATTTCTGGTAGCCAACCATAATTCATATGGCGTCTGAGATGGCGATGACCATGTTTGAGGAAGACATGATGTCGGTTTGTGATTTGACCCACTTGGAGACTGTGCTGTGTGGGACTTCCCCTCTTGCAGCCGATATCCAGGCCACGATAAATACTAAACTAGGAACCACCAACGTCTGTCAAGGTAATAATCTTTAAAAGATAATTTTGCAGTGCAATAAACGCCCTCCTGTCAATATTCCTTGCATTGTTATATATTACAGGCAATAAATAGCCAGAAAATGGTGTTGAATTTAGACCCAAATTAATACCATTCATTGGTAGTATTAGCACATACTAGTTAACACCAAAATATGGTGTTGAGCCATATTCAACGCCCTTAATTGGCGTTGACCAACACCATTAGCTGGTGTCGAACTGGCCACAACATCAGTTTTAATGTCCACAGTGGTCAATACCATGGTATTGGTCAAGACCATTTCTCAACACCACTTGCTCTTGACGATAAAAATGTAGCTATCGGTGAACTGTTTAGATGAATGTCGATTGACAGCCATGTAAAATATAATCATTAAAATGCCATACTGTTTCCAAGAATAGACCGCTTACTGATACATATAAGCCAATCAGAATTGTTTTCCACTAGCTTCAAAGCCCGCCAAGAGATTACAATGTTAGAACATCCTCTCTGTCGAAGATTTTTGCTACATTGATATCACTATAGCAACAACTGCCCGGTCGCCAGCTAATGTCACAAAATATCCAATGAATGACGTCGTTTTATCCCTCTTTCCATCACGTGATGATTTGCGCATCCATTCATCAACATGCCACGTGATCAGTTATCATGAAATCTAGCATCGCTTATGTAAAATGGCGCTAATTTAATTGTTAACGTACAGTCCTATATGTAACCCGATACACCAAATCAAACCCTTATCAGAACGAAAATGTTGCGGTAATATTACGGCAATATTACAGCAATATTGACGCAACATAATTTTGCTGCCAGAACTGGGACAAACCGGATATGATATTGTCACCACTAGCGGCAACAAGTTCTGGAGGACATTACGGCAACAATTCAATCTTGGAATATTGCCACAACCCTTTTTCTGGAAACAATATTGTCACAACCCTTTTTCTGGAAACAATATTGTCACAACCCTTTCTTGCGGTGACAATTTCTGGCGATATTGCGGCAATATTCTCAAACTTCATCGATTTGAATGATTTTTAGTATTTGAACACAAATAACAATTATCCTGACAATTTGACACCATAAATTAAACTAGAATGGGGGCTAACATACACTGATTCGTATAATCATAACAATTACTCACTAAGTACTATTATCTAATTTACAGAATGACTATTGTTAGTCTCTGATAAAATCTGGTGCACCCTGCACCTGGGTAGCCAGCATTCCAGATATATCCTGCGACATAACATTTGTTATCAACTAATGCTTTTAGGATCTTGGTCTGTACTTACTGCGATTTTTTCGCATGGAGCTTGCTACATGCTTAGCGATGAATTTGCTGCACGAGTTCGAGGCAACCTCATTTGCATGTCAATATGTGAACGGGCTGCGAATATACATGTCAACTGCAAGCAGCAACATTCCCGCAAGCTTTTGTTCTGGCAATAGTGTAGTAATATTGCCGCAGCAAGGCCCACAGTGTTGCCGGAAGTTTGTCCTCCAGAATAGCGTCATTCACAAATTCAGTGGGCGCAGCCATTTCGTTGTGCCATGTGACCACGCTGTCGTTTCACGCAAGCGCTCTAACAAAAACGCGTAAGCACATAGTTTTCTTTCAGCGCAAACTGTAAAATTTCTTTCACACGTGTCCAAAATTATCAAACACGTTGGATATTTGCCTCTAGGCACGAATGACAAAACACTTTCATAACGTTGCCTTCACGCGGAAGCTATCTGATTACGCAATCGTGCACGATTGAAGTTTGAGCAGATAGCTCAAACGTGAATCGTGTTTCTTCCAGCCAGGAAAGGAACTTGTCGGAATCCATTCCTTCATCATGGTAGTCTTATCTGCTAAATTCCTGTCTGGAAGAGTAGTTCGTCTTCTTTTATGAAGACTATTTGTGCAGGTTCAACATAAAGGTACTCTGAGGATCAAAACCTGGGACGGAATATCTGGAATATACCTTCTCCAGGCTCTGACACTTTGCACCATGCAGTGTTGCTTCAGTCTAGACATCCATGTACGCCTACGCTGACACCAAATCTGATCAAATATAAACAAGTTGGAGCATTTTCAGTGGGAGGTGAAACTCGATTGACAGGCTTGTTTATTTCAAACTGACTACACAGCGTTGGGGACAATTCATATCTGTCAAGTCCCACGGAACTTTCGTGAGTTACAGGAAATCTGCTCTGAAATCATTTCCGAAAATATGAGAGTCTCGCGGAATTAAATCCAGATATATAACACAGAGTAGATAGAGATGTCAAATTACAGGAGAAAGTCTCACGGAATTCTGATACCATAACTTGGCAGCTCACACGCCCACCATGTTATCGCTGAAGAAGGTATCTTCCAGCTAGTTATGCCCCCCCCACCCCCTCTCCCCCACCCCCTCTAACTAGAGTTCCGGTATAATTTTCAAGAGTTATGGCCCTTTTCTGAAATCTCTGTGAATGAGACTTGTCCGGGCTGGATCTTGGTTAATATTGTATGGACAAGTATGAAATTTGTACGATATGTGGTCAGTGCCCCACAGTTGTGCAGCGTAAAGTTTCTTCACGTTTCGCTTATATTTTCAAGAGTTATGGCCCTTTGTACCTGAAATATCCAAGAATTGGGACTTGTCCGGGCTGGATCTCGGTTAATATTGTATGGACAATTATGAAATTTGCAGGATATGTGGTCAGTGCCCTGTAGTTGTGCAGCGTGAAGTTTTTCCACGTTCCACGTTTCGCATATATTTTCAAGAGTTATGACCCTTTTTTCTTCAAATCTTTGTGAATTGGGACTTGTCCGGGCTGGATCTCAGTTAATATTGTATGGACAATTATGAAATTTGCAGGGTATGTGGTCAGTGCCCTGTAGTTGTGCAGCGTGAAGTTTCTCCACATTTCGCGTATATTTTCAAGAGTTATGACCCTTTTTTCTTCAAATCTTTGTGAATTGAGACTTGTTGGGCTGGATCTCGGTTAATATTGTATGGACAAGTATGAGATTTGCATGATATGTGCTCAGTGACCCATAGGTGTGCAGCGTGAAGTTTCTCTGCTTTTGGTTATATTTTCAAGAGTTATGGCCCTTTGTTGATCAAATCTAAGTGAATGGGATATATTTATTTGTCCAGGCTGGATCTCGGTCCATAACCGATTTGAACCAGGAAAATGGCTATATTATGTGTTATTCTACATTCCAAAGCAGACAACATAGGTCCTGAAGTACGAAATTGCCCCAAAAAGAGTGAATTGCGTGCAAAATTCAAAGTTCACTGATCGCTTCATAATTTCACCACAATATACTCCCAAGGAATGTAGGTCTCATAACCAGGTCACATTTTCGGATTTAGCGAAAGCCCTGACGACCATCTTGCATCGAAACATGTATTATCACTTGTTGGTTGATACTTGGAATATGTATTATGTGAGGCATGGCAAAAAAAAATGACTGAAACAAAATTTTTATAATTATCCAAATTAGGCCACCAACCGATAGAGAACAGAACAATGGCGGGGCAGTGTCGGATTAAATCGGAGGGGCATACAATTGAGCAATCTCTGATTGCTTCCTTCCTGTGTATGTTCTAGGATTTTATACTCTAAAAGTAGCACGGAGGAGGATCAGTCTAATGGCAGTAAGATCTGCTCGGCTACAAGTAGCCAGCTCGGAAGAACCGGTGTGAGGGCTAAGAATGTCCGGTGGCTAAGAGTGTCCGGCCCCGATTATCTAACCCAGCTAGGACACTTTTTTTCCACATTGAGGACAAGTGTCCGTTCTTGGTTGCAATATAAAGGATATGAAAAGGGACACTAATCACCAAGACATTCTTATCACACCGGTCTAAAAATGTCTATATAAACAAACACGGTTTCTACCATTTAGTCGGACGTAGTTAACACCGTAATAAGTTGATACTCATCATTCAAGATATTTCGAAATAATACACACATAACCTTACTTATTCACCAATAATGCTATTAAAAGTAATATGCGATAAATTTGAAGATTAGTCGGATCAAATTCAAAGACTCTTAATTTTTGATTTCCCTTTTTTTTTATATTAGAACAAATAAATAATTGACTACATTTATCCGTACTTCACAAACATGGTCTTTTTTTTATAGATTAAAATATAGGTCGATACAAATTTGACTATGACGCAGATAGCCTGCTATGAATACACCAGAGTCGCTCACGTGCTATTTCAAGAGGAGCGACATGCCAGTCGCTCGGAAACCTAAGAGCAGCCATCGAAGACTTTTTTTAAATTCAGAGGTTGTCAACGAAGTGATTGGAAAAGATCTGAGGCTCGAAACAGTAATGTATGTCTGTCTTCGGTAAGTTTCTATTGTTCGGATCTTGTATTGCTGAAAAGTCACAAAAAAGATTCATTGTTAAACCCAGAAACTCCTTCGTATCGTTATACTTACACGACAGATGTGCCAAAATGTCTGTCTGTGGCCAGTATATTATTTTCGAATGCGCGAACAGGCACTGAGAAAAATAGCCTTATTCTAGGAATTTCAGAAAAATCAAGAAGCCCTTAATCACTGGCATGGAGGCTAAGAATGTTCGGTGCCTAAAAGTGTCCGGCTCCTGTTTTCGAATCCAACTGGGACATTTTCCTCCACATTTGCAACTAAGAACAGACATTTATCACTAACAGAAGGAGGTGAGAATGGACGTTAATCCCTAGGACAAGTTGAGCCACCACACTGGCCGCTAAAACTTGGCGAGCACATGAAGGCAACTGTTATTGCACACCGAAGAGCAAGCTCAGTAGATTCCTTGGAGTATAAACAGGTCCTTACACTGACGACAGCAAAGTAAGTAAGATAACATGAAAATTCGTCTGTTATTGTAATCGTTTGAATACTCGTCTTGTAGCCTATGGATCCACGGAGACGTTATTGACGCACTGTGGGTCTGCCCTGGATGAGACCCCATGCGGATCCTCTGGACACCTGCTACCGAATACCGCCTGTAAGGTCTGTAATTCTACTAACTAAAGTCCACTTAGGGCCCTACATGGCAGTGTGACAGTAACGTCACAGGACCTACGAAGTAGGGTAGGCATTAGGACTCCGACGCGCCGCACCCCCAAGTTGAAACCCTGCCTATAGTGAGTTGGGCACAGTGATTTTCATCAAAACTCAGTTTATCAGCGTATTGTTTAACCGCGTGTGCACATGACTTATCCTGTTATGTTATATAGGTGGCCTAGTATTAGCGCCCTTATACACAGTTTGGTGATCAAATCAAGGTTTCTGGTTTGGGATTCATAAACTTCTTTCGGCTCCCAGATATCTCTGCGCGCCGCGCATTTCTACAGCAAACGCTTTGGCGCAACGCCGATTAGCCATTTGAGCGACTTAGCTCTCCCTTTCTTGGCGTCTTCGTGACGTTGCCTTGGAGGGTAGCGTCATAAATAAAAGTGCCTTACAATGTTCCTGTACATACATATTTTCGATATCATATATTCCACATTTGAACTGCTAAAAATTGCATATTTTGTATTGTGGGTACGATCGAGACCTGACCACAATACAATAAAATAAAATACATGCGATTTTGCCTTCTGCAAATATTAGGCAAGTGATATATTCGGAAAATCTGTAGGTGTACTTCGAGAAAGTTCTGCCTTCGATTATCGTATGGGTCAGTTTGACATTTGGTTTGTGTAATCACAGCTGTTCAACTATGGAGATTCAAATTCAACAATTAATTTTGAACGCCATTCAGCTTTCTTTTATAAGGAATGAAAGCAAAATCAGCTATTACCTGTAAAACTTATAAAAGTTTTTAAAAGAAAACAGTTTTTTAAAATTCAAATCCCGATCACGTTATCAGTTGCACCATCGAGAAATTCCTTTTAAAGGAGTTTAAGTCACTTAAGTCGGGCGCTCAAATGACTGGTTGATAAATGGTGAGCAACGGGCTGCAGAGCCGTCGCCTACAAATGCAATCGATGTTCCGTTTTGATGATTTTAGATTGTTGACCAAACCACACGTCAACCTGCTCAAACTGATGCCAGTGGAGAAATATGGGTGACGGGCCCGCAGTGCATGCTGGGATATCAGAATGATTTTGGCGGCAAAACCAAGGGAGGAGAAGACTGGAATTTCACTGGTTAGTGAAACAGAAATATGTGGTACTGGATGATAATGTAGTTAAGATTTTAGGTTGCAGTATTTCGAGAAGTCTCTTCAACTGAGATTAACGAACACACAAGGATGACCTCTTATATAAAGCATATGAATGAGAGTAGTTAATTAGATAAGAATTACTTACTTTCCTCCCTGATTCCTTATCGCTTTTGATGATGTTTTAATAAACACGGCTATATTTGAGGGCTGAGTGAACAGTCACTAGCAATTGGTTTCACTTTCTAATCTGGTCTACAAGGCTTAGCCACCCGATAACTAAGATCCTCTTCACACGCCTTTGATTTTGTTATGGCTGCACCCTATTCCTCTTGGCATGGTCAACGATTGTAAGCTGCGTCCCGTTTGTAGCATCGTCAAAAATTTTCTTCCTTTTCTCATCCTTCGTCCGTGCATGCTCAGTAGCGTGTATTCGCTGATGGTGTTCTTCATTCTTCTCGCACACCAGAGTTCATCGCCTCTTCCATTCAGACTTCCAAGGGCTGTCAAAAGTTTTAACCCATAATTTGTACACCACTCCCTGATCAGCATTTTTGGCTTGAATCGCAATTTTGAATTATGTGAAGACATCCGTAATTACTGACACATTCTGGAAGCCTCGCAAATTGATCAAATCTAATAAGATCTTAGAGGCCTTGCGGTTTTAGAGAATTCTTAACGCGAGGAACTTGCAAAGCCGATAACCGTTTGCAGTTGCTTTGTGGACGTCGTGTCCGGCCACTCCCTTTATGAGTTATTAGCAATTCCCGCCTTCGGCCCAAATAGCATTTATATTTAAAATTTCTCGGTCAACTCCGTCAAGTTCAGTCTTAACGAATGCTCCTCAAATGAATATATGAATGATATTGTCCGATATTCGAAAAAGATATTCAAACAGTTCTCGAACAAAAAAAATCCGTGTCAACCGTTGGAAAGATGCTGGATAAACCAAATGGCATCCGCATGCACTCGGAAAGCCCAGATGGTAACAAATTCTTAATTCATATTTGGGATCCATTGCAACTTGTCTATATCCTCTGTCCGAGTCCATTTAAGAAAAAACTGAACCTCAAGGAGATGGGTTTTTTTTCGAGACGTGACTAACTGTTCAAGCACGGAATGTCGCACACAGAGGCAGGTCTCATTTTTTGTGAACTATCGTGCTGGAATACGCATATGGGTTCTTACTATCTACAACATTTCTATCAAGCGGTTCTCTGTCAGTGGCAATTCCATTTTGGAAAAATACTAAGCCAAATGAGATGTTCAGACTTCTTCCTGTTCAAACGCCTGCAGTCGGTGTATAGACAGATCTCAATATTCTTCAGGACTATCGCATCATACGGGGTATCACCATTACAGTTGAACAGAACTTGCTAGATAGAGACGCTATCACAGAACCCACGATGACCCAATGGGGTGCAAATTGATTGGGCGTCCAACGCTATAGCAGAAAAATTCTCTTTGGCTACTGCCAGTATGCCAGCATTTATTCAACGGAGGCATGTACTCCGGAACTAGTCCTATAAATTGAATCGACTCGACCAAGGGAACGGCAGTAGGTATTTAAACTGCCAGACACAATCCTATGCATGACGCCAGGTGTGACCAATGCGTCTACCAGGGGACTACCAACACGAATAAACAAAAATGAGGGTTTTTTTGTGAAGCTGTCTTCATAGTTTCAAGAAAATATCAACATTGTTTGGCAGGTATCTTTCGGAGAATAGAATGCTAAGGAATCATGTTTCTAGAATTTTAACATGCCTATGCACTCATACTCACTTGTCTGTCTGATATAATGAAGAGTATACATGTCATTTTAATATCGTGGATGACAATAATAATATTCCTTTTTGTAAGTAAGCATGTAAAGCATGTAAGAAATTCTCTGGTGGACGACGGTTGGATACACGGATGTCTGATTTGATACACATATCGGTATAGTGATGTTCGGACTAATGCATCATCTTGAGTAATTTGGTCAAGGTAATAGAAGTTATGTGAATCCCCTGATATTTCTCCTTGGTTAACGTCATTTTTGCTTCATGATTTCAGGTGGTATAGGTCGAATAAGCAACGGCGATTGTCTGTTTGTTGAGGCGGCTACACCAAGGGGCGACTACTCGTTTTAGATCCAACAACGAACTGTTTTCCTCACAATCCAAAACAAAGTCCAGTAAATGACGTACCATGTCATATTGAATGAATGGGTGCCAGTGTATTTTACAAGCAATGGTGTGGTGTCAAGTGCTGCCTATAGTATTGGTTTTCCATGGTTCCTAAATGGTACCACACCGCTGTTCGTAGTAAGTAGAAACTCGTGTTTCAGAGATGGCGGCGAATTCTGAACAAATATTGCATCAACAGTAGTATACAAAGCCCGAATTGACGGAATACCCCCCCACTGCGCATGCGCAGAACCTGGTGTGACGTCATAAGTGTATGGGCATTGGGGGGTTATTGGGGGTGTGCGCATGCGGGATGTGTGGGAGGTGGGTACAAGATGGCCGCCATGTGGGAGGTGGGTACAAGATGGCCGCCATGTGGGAGGTGGGTACAAGATGGCCGCGATCAATGAGTGCATAGAAAAAAAAAAAGTTCCGGCAAAAAAAAAAAAAAAAAATGTATTCATCCGCGGTGATGCGGTTTGGCCGTGGTTTTGGCGGTAATTCGGTCTCGGGAAAAAGTCCCTAGATAAAATGGTCCGATTGGGTCGAGTGAGGTATCAAAGTGAAGCTTAGGTGAAGGGGCATCTAATGGGCTAGGTGTGGGGTTGAAATATCGGCATTCTGCGCATGCGCGGTGACCGAAGGGTATGAAAATAGCCTTTTTGGAGCTAGGGGAGCCCCTAGTGTACCGATGGGGTCGAGTGAGGTATCAAAGTGAAGCTTAGGTGAGGGGGCATCTAATGGGCTGGGTGTGGGGTTGAAATATCGGCCTTCTGCGCATGCGCGGTGGCCCAAGGGTATGAAAATAGCCTTTTTGGAGCTAGGGGAGCCCCTAGTGGACCGATGGGGTCGAGTGAGGTATCAAAGTGAAGCATCCATGAAGGGGCATCTAATGGACTGGGTGTGGGGTTGAATTAGGGTCATTCTGCGCATGCGCGGTGGCCGAAGGGTATGAAAATAGCCTTTTTGGAGCTAGGGGAGCCCCTAGTGGACCGATGGGGTCGAGTGAGGTATCAAAGTGAAGCATCCATGAAGGGGCATCTAATGGACTGGGTGTGGGGTTGAATTAGGGTCATTCTGCGCATGCGCGGTGGCCGAAGGGTATGAAAATAGACGTGTTGGAGCTACGGGAGCTCCTAGTGGACCGATGGGGTCGAGTGAGGTATCAAAGTGAAGCATCCATGAAGGGGCATCTAATGGACTGGGTGTGGGGTTGAATTAGGGTCATTCTGCGCATGCGCGGTGGCCGAAGGGTATGAAAATAGCCTTTTTGGAGCTACGGGAGCCCCTAGTGGACCGATGGGGTCGAGTGAGGTATCAAAGTGAAGCATCCATGAAGGGGCATCTAATGGACTGGGTGTGGGGTTGAATTAGGGTCATTCTGCGCATGCGCGGTGGCCCAAGGGTATGAAAATAGACGTGTTGGAGCTAGGGGAGCCCCTAATGGACCAATGGGGTCGAGTAAGGTATCAAAGTGAAGCTTATGTGAAGGGGCATCTGATGGACTGGGTGTGGGGTTGAAATATCGGCATTCTGCGCATGCGCGGTGGCCGAAGGGTATGAAAATAGCCTTTTTGGAGCTAGGGGAGCCCCTAGTGGACCGATGGGGTCGAGTGAGGTATCAAAGTGAAGCATTCATGAAGGGGCATCTAATGGACTGGGTGTGGGGTTGAATTAGGGTCATTCTGCGCATGCGCGGTGGCCCAAGGGTATGAAAATAGACGTTTTGGCATCTAGGGAAGCCCCTAATGGACCAATGGGGTCGAGTGAGGTATCGATGTGAAGCATTCGTGAAGGGGCATCTGATGGGCTGGGTGGGTGCATGTAAAATTTTTCCTGAAAAAAAAAATACGGAACACGGACTTTATCGAAAAACCTGGGAAAAATGCCTATATGGGGTATGAGGGGTATATAGGTCTCCGGGCTTAACGGGGCTTGTCTATCAACAGAGTTATCTTCCCCTAGTTCCAGGGTGGGTGTATGTAAAAATTTTCCTGAAAAAATACGGAATACGGACTTTATTCTAAATTACGGGAAAATGCCTATATGGGGTATGGCAGGTATAGCACCATCCTGGGAAACCTACTTCTCCACATTTGCGGTATAGGTTGTGGGGTCTCGTTTTACTCGTCTCGTCATTTAGAACATGATAGGAAGTGTCCCCGTGCGAATCGGTGAAATTTTTGAAAAAAGTCACCGAACCCCATGTAGTCCCATACTGAGGGTATAGGATCAATGTTTGTCCCCCTGGGAAACGTACTTCTATACATTTGCGGTAGGGTTGTGGGGTCTCGTTTTACTCGTCTCGTCATTT
>JAVTVY010014767.1:0-59525 GCA_036873755.1 Hanleya hanleyi | reverse complement strand
CGTCAGCCATATTGGATTTAGAGCAATTGGATCTTTTCCGGACAATAACTCGAGAACGATTCCGTCGATCTACTTCATACCGAAGAGTGCCTTGACCACCGTCAGCCAAATTGGATTTTATTAGATTTTCAGCAGTCTGAACTTGTCCGGACAATAATAACTGGAGTACGCTATCTCAAACTTGGGGAGTGCCCTTGATACTGGTGATAGGACGGTTGGGATTGTGTGTCATTGACGTGCATAATCCAATATGGCCGCGTGGGTGAGAGGAAGGCTGGGATTGCTTTTCAGTTACTTCCATAATCCAGGATGGCTGCCTCAATCACCTTGAAGTTGAACTTTAAGAATTAGATAACAAAGACAATTTTGAATCTCGTATACATCAGCGCCGTTCCACAAGTCGATACCAATGACAGTTTTGAATCCCGTATACATCAGTTCCGCTCCACAAGTGCTGAACCATTCCATGCAAATTCTGTTTTTCATTCAACTAATATTTTTACAACATCACTTTCCCCCCTCTAATCAATTTCTCCCCGCTAACCTCATTAACACCACTAACTAACCATATTGCACACCTTTCTTTTATCATATCAGCACTTCAACATTGAACTAAAAAATTTTTTCAATAATTCAACTTCCCAACTTCTTCATCTCACCAACTTCACTGCCAACGCTCACTCTCTATTTAAAAAGCAAAATGGCCAATGTGACATGCATGGCTCCTCGGCGAGATCTCCATTT
This sequence comes from Hanleya hanleyi, assembly GCA_036873755.1. Taxonomy (NCBI): domain Eukaryota; kingdom Metazoa; phylum Mollusca; class Polyplacophora; order Lepidopleurida; family Hanleyidae; genus Hanleya; species Hanleya hanleyi. The sequence goes on along the minus strand of JAVTVY010014767.1, from coordinate 58,781 downwards.
TCAAAATCATACTCTTAATCAATGATATATTATTGACAAAAAAAATCGACCATAGAGATCCACGTGTCCCACAGCAGCACCAGTTATGGTGGATGCATAACTGGTGCTGCGTGGACCGCTATGGTCGATTTTTGAATCCTTGAAACCCGGCGTCAGCCCGTATGCCAAAGAGTTCAAGCGTGAGGCGTTCAAATTTGAAGCTTTAGATTCTAGCCCTGGGACCCGAGTCAAATACTTTAATCGTTAAATCTTAAATTACAGACGTCAGCCTGAATCTTTGTGTAAGTGACGTCATTCTCGCAAAAACATGTGTATGATTGTGGATCTTCAAACATGTCATTCCTAATAAGGGGATCTAACGCAGGTATATTTATCCTAGACTTTTCTATTCTATTAGCTTGGGTGATAACATACCGAATAAGTCCTAGAATATGGGCATTTGTTTGTGTTTGCAAGATTTGGTGTTAATTCCAGGGAATTCCCTTCAAATGTAAGATACGACACTTTTAACCAAAACGAGTCCAGGATATCCAGATTCAGTGGGTTTGATCCTAGATGACATGGAAAAATATTTTGGTTAAAGGTGTCATATTTTCCTATGGAAATATGTTAAATGTTGGCATGCTCTGTAAGGGTGTAGTTCGCCGCCATTTACCACATGATTCCAGCAGCTGAAAAGTGTTACTCCTGGTTGGTCGAATGTTTAGTCTCGGACAGCAGATCAGAGGAATACAAAGTTTGGGTTCAAATCTCCAGTTCATAAAAAAATATTTTCGTCCCCCCCCCCCTCCCTCTAGATTTTAGACTTTAATATGCAATAGTGATGCGAAAACAAGACAGCGAACCGCTCAGGCATATAATCGCTTTTGTTGTTATTCATAACAAAAAGTTCCACTAACTCAAAATTGATGCTACATTGTTTGATAGCTGAATATTGTGACGATCCAGCAGAGCAAAAATAAAACAACAAATAGTTACACATATACAATGTTTACATGGTAGTATTTATTGGGAGGACAGCGGAAAGATAAAGTTGTAACTATGAACGGGAAAGTAATAAGGTGAAAATTTTAATGAGTGTAATATTCCAAAGCATGTCAGGCCAATGACGGAAAATTCCTGGCTCACAGCAGTTACGACTACTCTTCAATGTGCCCTCACTTCAGTATGACTATACTGTTTCCGTCATTTGACGCTAATTTATGTATTGCAACTGAAATACATTTTTTTATTCAGAAAATGACCCTCAACAAGAGGTCGAGGCTTTGCTTTCACTATAGTATACTGATTGAGTTTTTGACAGTATGTTGTTTTGCAGTTACTTTCTTATTTCTTTGTTACACGCAACTTTTTGCAGATATTTGGTAGTTTCCGAATCGGTTGATATATTAAAGATAACAGAGTGTTGTTCATAAATATTTAGATTATTCATAAGAATATGTAGAGTAACGCGACGTTAAACCTTAATTCTCTTTCTCTCTCTCTCTCCTGTATGAAGATATGAATGGGAATTTCCCATTAGACTAACCTCATCTGGCTGACAAGAGTTGAGGAATACATCAGCATTACGTAACAGTATATCGGCCGACTCGGAGTGAGACAATAGACCAGGAGAGCGACGCTGAAGCGAACACATTCCTTTCCAACTACGGAGCTACCCTACAGGGCAAAGTTTGAAATGAATTTTGAAGCAATTTACAATTACATTTAATTCTTCAAACTATATAAAAATATAATGGGAAGCTAATACATTGGAGATACTTTGCGGACTTGGGTCAATTTAATCAAACTAATATCAGTGCAAAATAGCAGACAGTATATTCGACCTTTTTATAACTATCTCTATCCGGACAGTTTATACCAGAGGGACCTGCATATGGCGTATACATATCTCGCCTAGTAGCATTTGCTAGATCCTGTGTTAAATGTGACGATTTTAATCAACGTCACAAACCGTTATTGCAGAAACTTATAAATCAGGGTTATATCATCAAACGCCTTCGCTCAGTTTCTCAAATTTTGCTGATAGCAAAATACGAGCGTAGCGTGCAAGAACTCCGCAAATCTCGACTAGGGGTCATATGAACTTATGTATTTTTAGATGCGCATAGCGTTCATATGAACAGTCACAATCAAAGTGTGACTGAGATACATCATAATCTATACTATGATTCATTCTTTGAATTTGGTGCTAAGTCTATTATGTGAAATAGGTCTTTGGATAATGGACGTGGAAATTCTTTAATGGACGACGGCTTAATACTGAATGTCGGACTAGACGTTTGTAATTCCCATGCATTCTGATGGTAAATGGTTGTGTGCAGGGTTCTGTGTATGAAATGAGGACATCTTGCCTACTGAATGTAGAATAGTAAGAATGTATTCCTCTTATAATCAAATGTCAAGATACTTTTTGAGGGATTTGCTTCTGAGTATGCATCAGTTGAGTATGCATCAGTTAAAATGAACGAGCGAGCTTTGATGATAAGTGAAAAGCAAACATGTCATACTTAAGGTGTTCGAACCCTTATGAAGTAATATAGTCGAAGGATATAGGTCAGATCGATTTTCCTGCTGGGGAATGCTCGTTACACAATGTGATTGGTTCCGACGGAGCTTTGATAACACCATAAAATAGTTCCGGTGTTTATTTGAAAGCTCCCGGCATTTCATTAATCAACCGCGAAATTCGGGTTAACACAACATCGTAGCGTCAGTGTATCGTGGCTTGAAAGCGTGATCATTTATTTTTCGATTTATTATTTTGTAGTTTGAAAAGTTCATCTATTCTGACGTATACAGCAAATCTATCGCAGAAATTGTCAACAGCCAAATCAACATATTAGAATCGAAAAATCAAAAGTCATGTTTATTTTTGCAGGCTATACGCGTAATGGTTGTCATCGACAACAATCAACATACATCAATTAAGTTCAATGACAAATAGTAATCAATACTTTCTCTCAATTACCACCCAATAAGTGTTTGTTCCTGTGCGGCAGTAAACGAAGCATGAACTAACGGGACGGGGAATACAAATGTCCATGGAAATTAAAGTCATGATTTCACGCCGGTGTTGACTAACTCCGTTTGCTGTATTGTGTCTTGGTTGGTAATTTTCTCCTGCCGTTTTATTCAAACAATATTTGCTTAATCAAGAAACTATTCTGCTTTACTAAAAATAAACAACTTCCATTCCCGTTGTGCAAACACTGGCTAATGTGTCTGTATACATATTGATCTGAAGTATAATAGGGAATATTAATATGAATTCTAGGTGAATAGGGAATTATAACGCGAGCTGTCATTAACACAGAACAACACACAAGCTGAACAAATCAACCTTCTCATATGTAGGCGCTTTAATTGCTCGAAAGGCAAATTAATATCGTTTTCAACTTTTTACGTAGCAGGAATGCAAATGCCGCTACTCCTGGTAAGACTTTTTTAAGTGCTTGCTCACAAGATTCCGATATTTTTCGCGAAAAGTGTTGTCTAAATCCAACACTTACAATCCTCTGGTCCGTCATTCATTATTCAGCCGTCGTCCATTAAAGAATCTCTGCGTCCATAATCCAATGATCTATTCCATATAACAGCATTAGCACCAAATTAAAAAAAATCATAGTATACATAAACATAGGCTAGTTTCCTGCCAAAAAAGAAGCGGCCAAAACACAATATCGTTTTACTTCCGTCAAGGGAACTTTAAAACCGACAATTCACAATACAATATTCGTGATTCATATTTCTGGCCATTCATTCAGGCAGAAAATTTAGCTTCTGTACCGTTGGATTAACTTGGAGGGATGAGATGAGTTGCTGTTAGTCCGCCTATATCAAGTTTTGGTTCCGTGTGACCGTGTTAAGTGTGACTACCATACACTTTGTAAAGATCATCCAGAATGAGCATGCAAATTCATGCTTAAAAGAGGTTTAACTCATGGTTTCTTGAAATGTATGACGTCTTGTGTAGAATGTCCAGCATTGTATGCAAAGCTATGGAATTGCCTTGTGTGTATTACTCACAAGGTTTTACCAACGTTTTGATAGAAACTTTGACTTGGCATCCTGAAACAAGGTGTCACATAAAAGTGTCATCGTCCACTCTGCTATGAATTTGGTATTGGTTCCTGGTGTCGTCTCGTCAAAAAATCAGTGATCATATGCTTATGACTGTATGTTCCTTTGGGATCAATTCCTCTGAGCCGAGGATTTTAACTACAAATGTATTTTATATGCCGCCGGTTACCGTGTTCCTGACCCGATAAACAGACAGATATGCTATGTATCACAATATAGGAATTTCATGAGTGTGCTGGAGCGATAGAAATTGTGAACTGTTCGAGGGCCCAATATGTCAGCCCGTGACGCGGAGATCGTGTTTATGTCAGCCCGAGTTCAGATCATTGCAGTCAGTTCTTGAAATATTACATTCGAAACCTTGACATCCCAGTTTGTATATTCATGATAGACACTTCGAGGTGAATGTCCATCACCACGCCGCTGAGGCTCTGCCAACGTTTGAACAATAGAGCGCCTGTAGTGTTTATGGAGTTGTATGACTTCGCCCAGTGTGACTTTCTTCCTGTGTGTATCGGACGTAAATGACTGTGTGAAACGGACTCTTATCATCATGAATGGTGACAATAATTAATAAATACCTTATGTATATTTACTGATGTCATGGTGGTATAGCCCTATAAATAACCCGTGTAGTTTCTGGACGATTCAATCTCTCCTCGCCCGAGATCGCCATTTTGTGTCCCCGCTGTTTACTATGCGACATTCGTCAAGGTCGCCTGGTGTACATTTATATTTTGCCAAGTTTTGCTGTTGGACATTTGATTATCGAGATATGAAGTAATTCATGTTATATTTCATGACGTTTTTATAGCTGTATTAGTAGTAATATACGTCTCTTTTTGCCTGTACCTGAGGAACTATTTTCTTGGTGCTGACCGCTTTGCACTTCGCGTCGAGTCGGCTTGGACAAGAAATTCTTTAGACCACTTGTCTATTTCACGTCAGTTTGAAGAATTTCCCAATGAAGTTAGTATAGTTAGTTGCTATTTTATTATCTACGATAATCATACTTATTAGATTAACACATTTTGTGGCTGTCAGGTGCATATTTGTCCCGATATAATTCATTATACATCTTATCACGAGTGAACCTGTACGGCGCCAGCTAGATTCAATGGCCACTCAGTTGCCACTGCATATTTCGCCTCAGCTTTTATTATTGTGCATTTGTCATGTAAAGTTACTTATTAATTCTAAAAATTTGAAGTATATGGTTGCATAAATAAGTAGTTTCTATGTCAAGCCATTTTAGTGCAGTACTGGTCCGTATAGGTCACGTGACCAGAGGGTATAAATACGTCCGCTCCAGTATATTTGGCATATGACAGTCAGCCGTCGACGTGTGAACACGTACAATTGAAAAGGTGTGCTCCCATACTATAGCATTCATTTTATACAGAATAGGTCTGGACATAATAAAGTATGGGGCATTACAATCTGTATACTTTACACTGAAGGATTATATATGGATGTACATGTATTGTATATTTGGCTGCCATATCCCATCATACTCACAGCCTGGCCTATAGCCTATATCATATGAAGCTATTGATATAGGCTGATACTGGAGTACCCCGATTATACCATTGTTCAAATCCATACTAGTTGTTATACCATCGCCATCGAATGAGATTTCATTTGCTGATTTATACTGGATCATGTGGATACAGAATATACAAGAATAAAACCAGTTTATTATTATTATTGCACTTCACTCACGACTTGTGTGGATTCTTACGGGGTGTACGATTATCTGGAAGACGGCTGAAGCTTACACTGGTGTCAGAAGTGGGATGTTAATATAATTAACATCCAGAGATAGGAACGGGCTGTGAGTGTGGTGGATAATTTTATTTTTTTTTCAACAAAGAGGGTGGGAAATTCATTCACATAATAACGAGGCTAAACGTAGCAGTTTCGAGCAAATATGGCGACAAGTCCAGATCCAGAAATAATTTTACAACATAGAGAGGAGGTTATATCGACCGAACAGGATAATGCAGACAGCTCCGGGGAAGATGAATATCAGGAATCCATCGCATCTTTGGATGATACACCTGACGAGGGAGTAGTGGGAAAACGGGAGCAAAGGAGTAGTAGGGGGAGAACACGGGATTTACCAGATCGTAGAGTTAGAGCGAGGTCTGGTGTGTCACGTGACCATGGATATGGCGATTTTTCTCCTGCGAGGACTGAGCGGAGTTCGCTAATAAAGATGAAGCCAGATTCCTACGATGGAAAACATGACTGGGAAGAATACTACTCCCATTTTATGGATTGCGCAGAGTTGGGTCTGTGGACGCCCCGTGAAAAAGTGTTAGCCCTTGCAGCCAGCTTAAGGGGCCCAGCAAGAACATTTTATATTGGACTTTCCGAGGAGGAGAAACGTTCTTTTTTTGTACTTGTGAGGAAACTTGAAGAACGATTCGGAAGTAGTCGTCATCAAAACCGGTGGTTGACTAAATTAGAGGGCAGGGTACGCCAGCCTGATGAAAGTATATCAATTCTTGGGGATGATTTACGTCAAATGGCACAAAAGGCCTATGCAGATCTAGATGTTCGTGCAAAAGAAGCATTAGCTCTAAATCAGCTATACAAAAGCATTTCTGTCGAAATGAAATGCAGATGGTTCGACAGATACTGCAGTACAATCACAGAGGCAGTTGATGTTATCGAACGATATGAAGCATTAGTTGGTGACAAGGATAAAAAGAAAATGGCGTCCATTAGAGCAGCTCAAACGAGCCAAGCAGAGCCCCGTATTGAGGAATCTGATTTAGCCAGCTTAACACTAGTACTGGATCGTTCGGAAAAACTTGAGAGAAAGGAAAGGGGGAAAACATCTTTCTCTAATGGCAGGGAGTATACTCGAAAGTCTTATAAACGTGGAAATGGGAACTGTTACATTTGTGAATCTCCCAATCACCTATGCAGAAGCTGTCCACATCGCACTAGCAATGAAGGTCAGTCTCCGTCGGGAAATGGGAATCCGTCTACCTTGTAGGTCAAAGGCAGGCGGGCGAGGGGAGGCCTGAATCGAGTAAGGAAACACGGGTTATAATGGGCGAGAGCTATAAAAGCACTCAGGGTGACAACAGAGTCACAATTCGCATAGGTCAACTTAGAAATAAGATTGAAAAATGGGACAAGGGGATGTTTGTCTCATCTATGGTAGATGGAATCAAGGAACCTGTGCAATTATTGGTAGACAGTGGTTCGACAATCACACTACTTTCTTGGGAGGTATTCAATTGCATACCTCAGATGTCAAGGCCACTGTTACAGGGCTTATCGAGTAACATTCAGGGAGCAAATGGAGAAAAACTCAAGCTATATGGATTAGCTGAATTTAGAATGCAGCTTGGAGGAAATGTGTACCAGCATAGTGTGGTGATCTGTGATATAACTGTGCCAGGGATACTCGGTTAAGATTTTCTCTTAAAGCATGTTACCAAGATTGATTATAGGTGGCTTAAACTAGAAACAGAGGAGGCTTCCATACCATGTTGGATTGGTGGTGAAGCTCAGATGACATGCCTAGTACAAGTACAGGAATGTACGACAGTACCAGCACACTCCGTTGGGTGGGTACCTATAAGTGTACCGAAGAGTGAATACCTGTCTCCAGCTGGGATAGTTGAACCTTCTTTGGATTTGTTCCATGAGAAAAACATTAGGATGGTGAATGGCATAGTTGACACACAGTCATCAGAAGCAACGATACAGCTTATCAATCACAATGAGGATGCTGTTACCCTGTATCCAGGAATGAGGCTAGGGACTTGTCAATCAATATACGAAATAGGCTTCTCTAGTGATGTACGATGCGCAACAGCGGCGAATGATGAAGCGCATTCTCAATCTGATACTTTACCAGAGCACCTTCGTGATCTCATGACACGTAGTTCAACCCATCTAACATCTGAAGAGCAAGGCCAATTGGCCGAACTCCTAACCAAGTATCAAACAGCATTCGCAAAATCAGCAGATGACCTAGGGTGTACAGACAGAGTGAAGCACACCATTAATACAGGGAATGCAGCACCAATAAACAACCGCCACGTAGACTTCCACTTATAAAACAAGCGATCGAGAAAGAGGAGATACAGGAAATGAGTAGTCGAGGCATCATTGAACCGTCAACTAGCCCTTGGGCGTCTCCCATAGTTCTCTGCACCAAGAAGGATGGGACCCCAAGATTTTGTGTGGACTTTCGAAGGCTGAATGATGTAACCCGTAAAGATGCATATCCATTGCCAAGGATTGACGAATGTTTGGACTCGCTTTCTGGTTCTCGCTGGTTCAGTTGTCTGGACTTACACTCTGGGTTCTGGCAAATTCCCCTAGCTGATGAAGATAAGCAGAAGACCGCATTTACTACCAAGCAAGGTCTCTATCAATTCACAGTTATGCCTTTTGGCTTGGCAAATGCTCCATCTACATTCGAGAGGCTCATGGAGGATGTACTCAGAGGACTTCACTGGGAAGAGTGCATATTATACATTGACGACATCTTGATCCCTAGCGAAAATTTCAAACAGGCGTTAGAGAGACTAGAACGAGTCTTCAAGCGGTTGAAAGAGGCAAAGTTAAAACTAAAACCTTCAAAATGCATTCTTTTCCAAAAAGAAACAAAATTTCTAGGGCACATAGTTTCTCAAGCAGGTGTCCAAACGGACCCTGATAAGTTGTCATCAGTACAGGAATGGCCTCAACCTCAGAATGCTAAGGAGATAAGGAGCTTCCTAGGATTGTGCTCATACTACCGTCGCTTTGTTAGCAACTTTGCAGCAATGGCACGACCCCTCCACAAGCTCACCGAGAAAGGAGCAAACTTCACCTGGAATGAAGATTGTGAGCAGTCTTTCAAACAGCTTAAAATAGCCTTATCAACACCACCAGTACTGGCTTACCCAGTACCAGACCAGCCTTTCATCTTGGATACTGATGCCAGTGACCTTGCAATTGGAGCAGTCTTGTCCCAGAAACAGGACGGCATGTAGCCTACATGAGCCGTGTTTTGAATAAACATGAAAAGGTATATTGTGTGACCAGGAAGGAGCTACTTGCTGTTGTTGTTGCACTTAAACATTTCCATCCATATATCTATGGGCAAAAGATCTTTCTGAGAACGGACAATGCTGCGGTTAGCTGGATGAAAAACCTCAAACAACCCACTGGCCAAACAGCCAGATGATTGGAATTACAAGCGTCTAGTCCGTCATTCATAATCCAGCCGTCGTCTATTAGAGAATATCCGCGTCCATAATCCAAAGACCTATTTCATATTCCATATAACAGTATTAGCACCAAATTAAAAAAGACAATCATAGTATACAGAAACATAAGCTTGTTTCCTGCAAGAGAGAAGCGGTCAACAGTTTTCAATGATGCCGGCAAGACATCATGATGTTCCAAAAATATCAAATCCGTATCGCTGATCAGTATTCTTAATCCATAATATTCGTTGTAAAGTCGTCATCTAAGAATGATGTATCTCAGTCACGCTTTGACTGTGCCTGTTCATATGAGTACCATGAGGTTCTTGAAGTACATGGGTTCATACGGCCCTAGCCCCGGGTTAAGCGGAATTAGACACAAGTTACGAAACGTAGCGCCATAGATCTTGCACGCTACGTTCGTATTTTGCTATCAGCATGCGATATGTATCGCCAAATTTGAGAAACTTTGAGTGGAGGCGCTTGGTGGAATAGCCCTGTTTTATAAGTTTCTGCAGCAATGTTTTGTGACGTTGGTTAAAATCATCACATTTAACACAGGATCTAGCAAATGCTACTAAGCGAGATATGTATACGCTATATGCAGGTCCCACTGGAATATTACTATCCAAAAAGGGATAGTTTACGAAGTGCTAGGGACATACAATTTAGAAGTGACGCATAGGGCTGGTCGCAGCCATGCCAATGCGGATGCACTGTCAAGGAGGCCGTGTAAAGTATGTACTCGACAACAACAGCTAAATGATGCCTCGGAAGAGGATGCTTGTGAGTCGGCAACCGTTCAACAGTTTAAGGTTGAACGTGATGGAGATATTACGGGACATGCTCTGGTGGTAACAAGGAGTCAGAAACCAGCACTTGATGGACTTAAGCAAACTATGGCAATACTGGAAGGCTGGAGCCGAAGTGAAGTAAGATCAAAACAAGTAGAGGATGACAAAATCGGTCCCATCTTACTTACCTTAGAAAAGGGTGAAGGTCAACCAGATTGGTCCACCATTTCGCATAGGACTTCTTCTTTCAAGACACTCTGGCATCAGTGGGAACGACTAAAAATGCTTGGTGGGATGTTACATCGATCTTGGGTGGGTGACAATGGAAAGACGCTGTACCAGCTGATAGTGCCACAGCCATGCAGGGATGATGTTCTGAGATACTACCATGATATCCCCACTGCTGGGCATCTTGGAGTTAATAAAATGCTAAGTCGGATCAAGCAGGCATTTTACTGGCCTGCTATTAAGCGTGATGCAGAGGAGTACTGCCTCAAGTGTGACAGGTGTGCTGCAAGAAAAACTCCAAAGAATGTAGGTCGAGCACCTTTAGGTCAGTATCTTGTCGGTGAACCGATGAAGAGAATCGCAGTGGACATTTTAGGGCCCCTACCAACTACCAAGAATGGTAACAAGTATCTACTAGTTATCGTGGACTGTTTTACAAAATGGACCGAGGCTGTTCCCATGCCTGACCAGGAAGCTTCCACTGTTGCTAGGGCATTAGTAAACAACTTTGTGTGTAGGTTTGGAACTCCACTGCAGGTACACTCGGACCAGGGAACAAATTTTGAGTCCAGCCTCTTTAGAGAGGTGTGTGAACTATTACAAATTAACAAAACACGAACAACTAGTATGAGACGTCAGGCAAACGGGACAGTGGAGAGATTTAACAGGACACTAGCTGAGATGCTCACGATGTATTGTGAGAAACAACAACGGCGGTGGGACGAATTCCTCCCTCAAGTCATGATGGCTTATAGGGCATCCGAACATGCTAGCACAAGAATCTTCCAACATGATGGTATTTGGTCGAGAGGTGGTCATGCCGCTGCAAGCAATTATACAGGCACCTACAAATGGTGATTCTGAGATTGACCCAGAACAGTATACCACAGAACTTCATAAGAGTTTGCAGATGGCTCACGAAATAGCTCGTGTGGTGCTCAAGCGTAAAGCGGAATACCGGAAGAAACATTACGATGTGCACACCAAGAAACGCATCTTCAAAGTTGGGCAACCTGTTTGGTTATATAATCCAGTAAGAAGGACAGGTGTATGTTCAAAGCTCACGTCACAGTGGAGGGGTCCAGTCGTTGTTATAAGGAAAATAGACAATCTTACTTACCTGGTAAGGAAATCGCCTAGACAGCAGCCAAAGGCATACCATGTTGATCGTCTAATGGAGTACAAGGGCAGCAAGGCTCCTACGTGGAGCAGACAACTTAAGGGATCCGAAAAATGATTTGGTGTTTTTGGAAGGCATCCTTGCATATAATTCACTTTGCAGTACAGAGATGTAGAGTAGGAAGGATTTTCCGTGGACTTGTGGACCTGGAATCTGTAATATGGGAATCGGGTACCTTGGTGGTCTTCCCGCGGGGTCAGGGTAGGAATGGCCAACCTAGGCCTGACGCGCATCGGATGGTCCATCTATTGCTTGCTTGGTGCAGGCATAGTTCAGCTTGGTGCGAGCAGGCCCACGGAACCTACAGATTGATGGTCAATTCTGTTCAATGTACTGTTGATAGGAGATTTGGTCACTTAGGTGATAGGATGTAAAACAACAACAACAAAAAAACACCGATTCATTCATACGTAACATGAGATGATACAGTGTGGGGTGGGATATACCTTGCTGTCTTAACATGTACATCTTCCTATCTCTCCTTGAACATGGCTGACATCATTTATTATTTTATTTTATTTGTAATTTCAGAATGTCAACTCCATCAACAATCACCTGTCGGCACTGTCCACTTGAATTCAAGTCTAGGAGGGAACTGAAATACCACCTTCAGTCAAGTTCACACTCACTGCTCCAGGTCATCTGTGTATTCTGCACCGAGGGTGGAAATAGATTTCGGCGCACTTCAGACCTAAAGCAGCATGCAGAGCGGTACCACAACAGTGCAGTACACCTATTGCCTGGAGGATTCTATTCTGAGTCTAATGGATTTTACATGACCCTCACACCCGAGGACTACATCGCATCTGTGCCCAAGCCAAAAGGGGACTCTGCTCTATCTACAGAGTCCAAGCGGTTAGTCCGGCAGTGGCTGAAGATGACCAGGAGGTCCTCCAGGAGTCTACGTGAGTGGGAGGCCGGATGGGATTTATTAAAAGGGGCCTGCCCTGATGATGAAGTGGAACCTCGCCCCATAGGAACATCGCCAAAGAGGCAGCGGGACGATCACTCGAGTGGGCCATCACCAAAGAGGTCGCGCACTGAAGAATACGACCCAGCTAATCCAGATGTTGTGCTTGATGTTAGCCTAATTGACATCAAAATGACCACAACAGGTTTCACAGTCTGGAGCAAGGCACAGCTTGGAACAGATTTGGTCTGGTTCAGGACAGAACTGGGCTATAATATTCATTGTGATTCGAGGGCCATGATGGCAATCAGCCGTAAAATCACTGCAGGGGAGACACCACAGTTGCCCACCGGAAATGGAGTAAGGGTAGTTGACAATGTTGCTGTCCTGAAGGCAATATCTTCTGCTCTAGGGATTGCCAGACGGTTTGTGGTTGATATATATCGCTTCACCAATCCAACTTTTGTCACCTTTGAAGTGCCTGTGCAACAAAATGATCAGTTGGAGCCACAGCCAGTCACTACCACTGCTAATCCATCAGCACAAGGCGATGATGTCCTACCATTTGATGGCTCCTTCCCAATTTTATATGGTGACTGTGATGCTTGGTGTGTCCCGTTGACACCTTCATCTTCAGACTTTGTAGTTGGTCCAGCTGTGCCAGTTACATCGGTGGAAGACACACAGACATCAGCCAACAGTCCTGTCATCAATGCAACCACAACCCCTGTTACAACATTGAGCTTTGTGCCTGTATCAACCCCCGCATATCCGACTGTTCTGACTTATGTGCCAACTCCTCTTGAAATTTTGACCAAGTCATCAACATCATCAAATTCTCATCCAATTCCTGCTGCCCTTTCTATCGCACCTTCCTCCCAATCTCATGTCAACTACAGTGCTTCTTCTGCTATATCCAGACCATGTGACCTTCTATGTTCGTCCACACTGAACACCTTACCATCTGAGTGTGCTGCTGCCACCTCGTCTGTGCCACTGACAATGCTCTCAAACCCACCGATGTCAACTGCCATTGGTCTGGTCACTGAAGCGATTAGCTCGGCCACATCTCCTGAGCGAGATATATCGACACCTCTCGATTTGTCAGTCCGGGCTGCTGACACAACGGAAGACAACAGCAGTCCGCAAAATTTTCCGAGTGCCGCAGTCACCCAGCGCCTCCTACAACACCAGCCACCTATAGAGGAAACTGAAGCACAGAAGCGTGCCACTAAAATACTTCGGTATGGATGTATGCCGCTACTACCACCAGCAAGACGGGAATGGACAACTGACGGACAGATGAGAGTGGGATTCGGAGTGGCGACATGGCCCTTGCCCGAGTGGAGGAGAAGTGATGCTGACTCGAGGCTTCTTCAGTGGGAGGCATTGTCATTTTGGTTGGAGGCAAGTCGTGGGAATTACCATGAGAATAGGCCAGACCTCCTGAATATTTATAATATGTTTGCGCTGCCTGGTACTGCGCTAGGAGTGTCCCGATCAAATCCAGATCACCCAGCTGGACTGCTCCGCAGGGTCCGGTTCTACATGTACAGGCTGCTGGTGCAAATTGCTCTGGGAAGAGAGGTACCCTGGCAGGATGAAATCCTACATATGCTTGAAGCCCTTTCTGTAATGAGGAACACCGACACAGACCACCTGGTAAAAATCTTGGATGACAATGGCATCAAGCTGCGACTGGAACTCTGAAAAGATAAACATCCGCAGATTATTTCAGGAAACTTCTCTCCATACTGTTGTGGATTTACTATTCTTGTGTAAATAGATAGTACGTACTGTACAAATAGAATCTTTGTCACATGCTTGCCATATTATTTCCTTGGGATTACCTCGCACATGTGGACATTTACCTGTGTCACTGTGGTGCATCATTGGAGCATGTGAATTTCTGTGAACTGTTTTAATTATATGCCAATTTCTGTGAGTATTCCCTTCATGTTTACCACTACCGGTAAGCGAATACCATAAATGATCTCTGTGGCATGTCGCATACCTACCGTGAAGATTTCTTTGGAATTGCATGGCACTTGTGGACACTTACCTGTGTCAGATGTTTATATTTAGTGCACTTCAAGCAATTTCTGGACTACACTGGATATTTAACTTCCAAGGATGTTACCATGGATTACTACCGTGACAGAGCATCTTAATTTCTGCTCACTTGAATATATTTATGTGATAGCCTATCAAGATTCATGGATTGTATTCACCTTCACACAGGACTTTACCATTCTGTATCTTTGGATAAGTAACTGCATGGCGTGAACTCGGGAGAGTTCAGGAATTAAGTAGAGGGAGGTGTGATACCCGTGTCTCCATAGACAAGGACACGTCTGTACTGTTTATGGAGTTGTATGACTTCGCCCAGTGTGACTTTCTCCCTGTGTGTATCGGACCTAAATGACTGTGTGAAACGGACTCTTATCATCATGAATGGTGACAATAATTAATAAATACCTTATGTATATTTACTGATGTCATGGTGGTATAGCCCTATAAATAACCCGCGTAGTTTCTGGACGATTCAACCTCTCCTCGCCCGAGATCGCCATTTTGTGTCCCCGCTGTAGTGATTTTACTATGCGACCTTCGTCAAGGTCGCCTGGTGTACATTTATATTTTGCCAAGTTTTGCTGTTGGATATTTGATTATCGAGATATGAAGTAATTCATGTTATATTTCATGACGTTTTTATAGCTGTATTAGTAGTAATATATGTCTCTTTTTGCCTGTACCTGAGGAACTATTTTCTTGGTGCTGACCGCTTTGCACTTCGTGTCGAGTCGGCTTGGACAAGAAATTCTTAGATCACTTGTCTATTTCACGTCAGTTTGGAGAATTTCCCAATGAAGTTAGTATAGTTAGTTCCTATTTTATTATCTATGATAATCATACTTATTAGATTAACACATTTTGTGGCTGTCAGGTGCATATTTGTCCCGATATAATTCATTATACATCATATCACGAGTGAATGTGTACGGCGCCAGCTAGATTCAATGGCCACTCAGTTGCCACTGCATATTTCGCCTCAGCTTTTATTATTGTGCATTTGTCATGTGAAGTTACTTATTAATTCTGAAAGTTTCAAGTATAAAATTCCTAAAATAAGTGGTTTCAATATTACCTGTATAGTCATTTACTTATTATCAGTTGTTTTAGTGCAGAAGTTGGCTGTACAGGTCACGTGACCAGAGCATATAAATAGGGCAACACAATGGATATTTGCCAGATGGTAGCCAACTGTCGGAGCGTACGCACGTATACTATAAGGTGTGTGCAGGTTGTTCCTATACTATAGATACTGATTTAATACAAAATAGGCCTGGATATAATAAAGTATGGAATAGCCCTCCTGTATATTACTGTACATGGAAAACATAACTACAGTGTATATGGATTTACCATATTAGGGTGCCATCTCCCACCACACTTGCAGCCCTGCCTGTATGTTATATCATTGTCAACTGATATGCCCTATTATACCTGTTATATGCTGATGAGTTGAATACAAGAAATGAGCCACGATACCCGAATTACCATCATGGGATTGTTATACAATTGTGAATAAAACCTGTTGAGTATTATTGATTTCATCTACAACCGAACTTGTGTGCTCTTCTTTACTGTGAACGGAATTATTCTGGAAAACGAAACAGGCGACCGCCGGATCTTACAATATATATAAGGATCTATCACATTTGCATTGTGTTTTAATACCGCATTGTGAAATACTCGACACCAGCAATGATTTGTTATAACTTGTTATATATGTGTACAGTAACCGTTGTCGAGCAACGCCAAACATAAGAATGCTTAAATATTGAATGTATGCCATTGTAATATCATTCCTTGACAAGAACTCATGTTCGAAACTGCAGCAGTAGGAATATAATGACGTAGTCAACTAAAAAGGCGACTTGTTATTTTTTCACTCTATACTCTCCACATCTGAGTCGTTCACCATTATTCCTATATATATATATATCCATACTCACATCAGTCTGGGTCAATTCAATCTCAGTAAATTCAGATATAATATCACGGAATATTATATCTGAATTCAGCCCTCCATAAATCCCATGCGAATCTGAAACTACTATTGTTATCCAATCAGGTGGATAGCTTGTTAAAATGACGCCCACAGTAATTACACACGGTAGCACGTGGATTAATATATAAATATTATCGGGAAACAGTATCCAAATATGGCATCATTTCCAGACAGTGTCCCTGAAGATCAAAGAGTTTACTCTCGCGAAAAGTCTGGCTTTGTTAGGGGGTAAACAAATATCAAAAGATTGTGCCGCGCGAAAATTTTGATCTCCGTGAAGTAAACGTCAATCATTGTCAGAGAGAAAAGTCAGAAATGGTCATGATTGGCGTTTTATGAGATCTCGCAGAATATCGTCGAACATTTCGCACGAAGTTTTCATGGCGATCCTCATGGTACTCATATGAACAGTCACAATCAAAGCGTGGCTGAGGTACATCATTTTTAGATGACGACTCTATAACGAATATTATGGATTAAGAATACTGATCAGCGATACGGATTTGATATTTTGGAACATCATGATGTCTTGCCGGCATCATTGAAAACTGTTGACCGCTTCTCTCTTGCGGGAAACAAGCCTATGTTTATGTATACTTTTGTCTTTTTGAATTTGGTGCTAATACTGTTATATGGAAATGGAATAGGTCTTTGGATTATGGACGTGGATATTCTCTAATGGACGACGGCTGGATTATGAATGACGGACTAGACGCTTGTAATTCCCCTGATTAACCATCTTGGTTTACCTAGATTGGGGTCAATTTTGCATAGTTTGGGAGCTGTGTATAGACAAAATGACTTACATACCGTTCTGGGAAGTGCATCATGTTAGGATCTTCAAACCAGGAACACCGCGTGCAATACAGCTTGTCGGGTAGCTTTTCCAGGTTTAACCATGTTTCCTTCATCATGTAGTCACGTATTGTGTTTTCCCTACATGACGAATAGGCCACCGTCCTTGTTCGATGAATGTTTAATCCATGTGTCTGTTGAGCTTGACCGCATCTCTAAGAGAATCTCTGTACGATGGACACGAATACGTGTTTGACATTTCGTCGTTTCTCGTAACTCGCGTCCTTTGCTTGCCAGCTTTCCGCGATCTTCTTCCAGCATTGGTTTCAACATCGAACGCCTTGTACGCCATGACTTCTCTTTGCCCTTGCTGTACATTTGTCTCACCGGATTCTAGATGACGATTTTACAACGAATATTTTGGATTAAGAATACTGATTAGCGATACGGATTTGATATTTTTTGGAACATCATGATAACTTGCCGGCATCATTGAAAACTGTTGACCGCTTCTCTCTTGCAGGAAACTAACCTACGTTTATGTAAACTGTGATTGTCTTTTGAATTTGGTGCTAATACTGTTATATGGAATATGGAATGGGTCTTTGAATTATGGACGCGGATATTCTTTAATGGATGCCGGCTGAATTATGAATGACGGACCAGACGCCTGTAATTTTTCATTTCTCAGAAAATAATTTGACACTGGCGTAGTTTTTTCGCGATTTGCAACGTTTGACTTCGCTTTATACATCAACTTGGCGTTCGGTGAACTAAAATTGATTGAATTTTGGTTCTGGCGAAGCGAGAACAGATTGAGCTTAGGAGCGCATCTCGGTCAGTCGTCATGAAACAAAGGTCATAGTTTCCTCAGTTTCGACAGGAAGGCCGAAGTCGTCCTCAAGAAATTTCCGAACCACCTGGGAGGTATTTTCCGACATTCCCGATACGGGCACGCCATATTTCAACAAATTCCGTTTACGGTCGTGGATATCTTTTTAGCTGTAATTTTTCTTTTAGTGCCATAATTTGAGCCAAAAGTTCGCCTTTAGTGCTCGGAATTAGGGTGTTTTTTATTTCCTCAATATCACTACTTTGTGATTCGAGAGTCGTTTCGTGGTCTTTCAAAGCGGCGCCGATATCGTCCATTTTTCCTTTCATACAGAAAATCTCGAATTTCGTTTGATAGTTCACTTTCAGGCAATTGAAACAAGTTTCCTATTGGCTTCATATTTACCGCCCCAGCATTGGTTTCAACATCGACCACCTTGTCCGCCATGCTTTCTCTTTGCCCGTGCTGTGCATTTGTCTCACTGGATTATTTTTGATTTCTCAGAAAATAATTTGACACTGTCGTAGTTTTTCCGCGACCTGCAACTTTTGACTTCGCTTTATACATCAACTTGGCGTTCGGTGAACAAAAATTGACTAAATTTTGGCTCTGGAAAAGCGAGAACAGACTCAGTTCAGGAGCACGATCTAAATACGTGCGTCTCGGTCAGTCGTCATACCGGAAGCATGCTCGCTGCCTTCATGATTGGTTCAATATACTGGCAATATTGTACCAGGAGTTCTTTGCTGTACACAAAAGAAAAACCCTGGTGTAGAAGATGAGAGAAGGTGGTGTCAAAACAATATTTAACCAAGAAGCGCTGCATAGTTAAATAGTGAATGCAATTCTAATGATATATGGAATAGCTGATTCATTGTAATTCTGGATCTCTACAAATTCATACATATTGGTCATCGAATAATAATAACTTCAGCTCCATTTCAATGACAGTTTCAAATTCAGCTATTGTGTTTGCATTGCTGAGTTTATTTATTACTCAATATTTTTAACCAAGAAATACTACGGATTCAGTGAGCGAATGTAATTACATGTTGTCTGATGGCATGCATACACAGCGAGCTAAAATTCATTATTTTTTATTCTCACTGCAACATCTTTGTACATTTCAAAGTTAGTTCCTGTATCAACATTCCTACGTTTTCTTATCGTTAAATCCTCTCTTCGTTATCTTTAATAGTATCTTTATTTTTAGACCCGATAAACGAGGACATGGTTTTGTTGGGTCATGCGTGATTATAAGTGATGGAAGGGTTAGCTTTATTTTGCAACCGAGTAACCTTTTGTACTGACCGGTTAATATTCTGTTACCCCTTTTTGTTGTTGTTGTTGTTGTAAACATGAGTGTCAACTGCAAATGGCTGTGAAATTTCAACGTCTGGACTAGAAAACTGGTTTGGGAGTAGCTGCGGAGACCAGGAAGTTATTGTCAACCGTCATTGTCTTTGAATTCCCAGCCTTAATCGGTCAACTCATACAGATATTATTAATGGATAAATGAATTATGAATTATATCCCTTGTGTGATGTACAGCAAGAAAATGCTTTGTGACTTCTTAAGTTAATATATCGACGATCAGTTTTCTTGGACACCGATATTATTAATCAACTAAGACCATGAAGACGGACAAATAAAGTTCATATCCCAACTAAATGCCCGCTTTATTGCCACTATTTAATTTGCATTACAAGCTTATGTAGTGAACATCTGTCAATCTTATGATATATACTTATGCTTGCATTGCAGGCTCTGAAAATCCAGCATCAAACTGGGAAGTTCACGGTTAACCTGGTGGGATCGGGCTATGTGAGGATCACGCTGAAAATAGCAAAAGAGTTCAATATTGACGTCTTGGAAAGCAGTTACGCGGATCAGATGATGAGTGTGGGGGCATGCATGGTGGGATTTTCAGTCGATTCTACAGCCCGGTATAGATATTATTATGAGAAATGGGCAATATAAGCATTGCCTGTCGTGCTTGTGTCTAAAGTTTAATAATCAGATCCAATGATAATGTTCATCTGGTTTTATATTCAATTTTGCATGGATTTGCTCTAAGGTCATCTATAAGTTTGAAGAAGTATCAATGAGTCTAGAGGTCTATATATACGACCGGTATAAAATGAAAGAATTACAAGCGTCTAGTCCGTCATTCATAATCCAGCCGTCGTCCATTAGAGAATATCCGCGTCCATAATCCAAAGACCTATTTCATATTCCATATAACAGTATTAGCACCAAATTCAAAAAGACAATCATAGTATACATAAACTTAAGCTTGTTTCCTGCAAGAGAGAAGCGGTCAACAGTTTTCAATGATGCCGGCAGGACATCATGATGTTCCAAAAATATCAAATCCGTATCGCTGATCAGTATTCTTAATCCATAATATTCGTTGTAAAGTCGTCATCTAAAGAATGATGTATCTCGGTCACGCTTTGATTGTGCCTGTTCATATGAGTAACATGAGGATCTAGAAGTACATGGGTTCATACGGCCCCTAGCCCCGGGTTAAGCGGAATTAGACACAAGTTACGAAACGTAGCGCCATAGATCTTGCACGCTACGTTCGTATTTTGCTATCAGCATGCGATATGTATCGCCAAATTTGAGAAACTTTGAGTGGAGGCGCTTGGTGGAATAGCCCTGTTTTATAAGTTTCTGCAACAATGTTTTGTGACGTTGGTTAAAATCATCACATTTAACACAGCATCTAGCAAATGCTACTAAGCAAGATATGTATACGCCATATGCAGGTCCCACTGGAATATTACTATCCAAAAAAGGATAGTTTACGATGTCGAAATTGTAATCATCTCTTTTGTCATAAAGTCGACGAGAGAGAATGCCCGCTTCATTTTATAGAGATAGAGATCTAAATAAGATGTGCCTGTAGGGCTATCTGTAGTTTCCTTCAAATCCAGTGAAGGTGGATATATATCCCTCACTGCGTCATTTATATAGCGATTATCCACAGCGAGAAGATCGTCTATATAGCGTTTGGTGAGTGAGAAGGAACGGGCTTTGAATGGATCGGTTTTTGAAAGCGCCTGCATATAGTCATATTCATAAGAGAACAGATACAGGTCAGCCAACAGGGGGTGCACAATTAGTACCCATTGGAATACCTATATGCTGCTGATATATTGTGTTGCCAAATTTCACATAGATAGTTTTAATGAGAAATTCAAGCAACTCTATAAACAAAGAAACATCCCATGAATGGTATCTCTTGTATGTAGTCGAGCTAAAGAATGCTTTATGGCTTCCGACATTAATATATCTACGATCAGTTTTCTTGAACACAGATACTATTAATGAACTTATACGGTCAATAAGGTCCTGATGAGGGATTCGTTTCTTGTATCTAATAACCTAGCTAGGACATTTTCCCTCATAGACATGTGGAAAATTCAGAAAAAGCCTCCGGAGGCATTTTTTAGTACAAGCTGGTAACAAGTTGTTTTAGCATATTTAAAGGGTGCTGAATCCGAATCTGCTTGTTACCAGAATACTTTTCCACATTAACATTCCGAAAATTGTTAATTAAAACATGACGTGAAAACATTGGTTGAGAAACATTGGTTGAGAATAATAAGCAATAAAAATGCATTACAAATTCACGGTTACAGCTAATTAGTGAATCTTACTTGGCCTGGGGTGGGAGGTTGAAATGGGCCCCCTACCAAACTTTCTGCGCTATCTCCGGAACGACAAAAAATGGAGAACTGAAACTCGGTGACTTATCGTTTATCATATTGGGGTCATTTTGGGCCTATTTGCATGACCCCCCCGAGCAGAGAATCATGGGTCAATTCAAGATGACGACCACGTGGGGTACCAGGAAAGTGATTTTTTCGTCATATATCTTCAAAAATTTCTACTTTCCGCAATGAAAAGTGGACAAAAACTATTTTATTTCACATCACATTAATAATTACTAATTTATCATCCAGTTTTTTGCAGAGAAATTGCATAAATAAAAATTTCGAAAATTCTGACCCAAAAATCGACCAAAAAATGTCCTTTTTTAAATGACGTCACCGTGACGTCATCGAAGCAGTCATCTTGATTTCTTTTACATTTTCTGGTAGAGCGTGACCCTAGGTTATAGTGGGGTAAGTTTCAGCACCCTCCTAAAAAAAAATTAGGAGGGGGGGGGGTGGCAGGATACAACCCCAAAAGCCCAGTCCAGATAGGGTTAATTAAAATTGATTGACGTTGTAACGAATTACCTGAAACCCTGATTTGGGCAAGTTGGTAAGTATCAAATGATATGTATCAAAGGCCGACACGACATATATAGGTTATACACAAACTGAAACTTTCTACACATAACTGTTTAGCTGCGACATACTCTATCAGATATGTCAACCGAATGTTGACGGCTGCTCTGATGACAGTGACGTCATCACTCCATATCACTGGATTTGTACTCTTCTGTCAGTTTTCCTAACCTTCGTTTTCTATATTTGTAGTTTGAACTTTCCTCGTTAATTCAGTCCCAGGAACACCTTCAGCGTAACATGAACAGATTTAACGCTTGTGTGGTAACACCATTGTCAAAATAATTGAAATATCGCCTTTCATTTCAAGCGGGAGCAGGCTATACCGTTCATAGATTGCCATGGCTGTTTTCCTGAGACAGGGGCGTATTTGGATGTACGCCTGTTGAAAGTTATCCTGTCCGGCGTCTTCGATTACCGCATCATAGCTATTAATACGATTCCAGGTGGTAGGTTCTTCCTCACTGCCCTGGGCTGTAGAAGGCTGACTATCTGAGATCAAACTCTCCGTATCAGGAGATAGTCTCTCAGCAGTCTCTGATTCTGTATCAGTCGGTGGACTCTCAGCAGTCTCTGTATCGGCATCCGCCTCCAAGGACTCTTCGTAGGCTTCAATCCCATGTATATATTTTTTTCGTGTCGCATCACATCGTAACGTCTGGTGAACGTGCTTTTCGCACTCAGAGCAAGTATAAGCCATGTTGAGTGTTGAACGCCGACTGTGCGTGTTTTGGTAATACACTTGCTTTTATAGACAGTAACGCCCGCCCACGCCCAGCTTAACGTTTCAACGCCCTGGTGAAATAGCCCAGAAGCTCTAATTTTCATGGAATTTGCACTAATTCATCAAAATGCGATGACGTTCGTCAACGCCCCTCGTTACGCCTTAATGCTCGTCTCAGCGTTCTATCTTAACGCCTTTACGCTTTTCAAAGACGCGTTCAAACAATGTTTCTTTTCTGCTATTGCTATGACATACGCCGCTTTCCAGTTCATGCGCGAGGTTTTCAACATCGACGCTGTTCTTTCGATTTCCATATGGACCGGGTCCTGGCCCTGCAATTTTACATGGGTCACTAGGTCGGCATACTGCTGACGTATAGCCCGTCGTAGTCTGAGTGCCAATGTGTCATGGGCTAAAATTGCGGCTTCCTCTTTCGAATACCCTCTGTGGTGAAACTTGTTTTCTGTGGCCCCAACGTCTCGTTCATCTCGGCGTTCATACTTTCTTTGAACAAATGCTTCCAGAGCCTAGAGTTCACATTGTGTTCATTCCATTGTACGGGTTTGGGATGGTCCTTCACGGTTGGGTGATATTCCGGGACTGATGGTATGAAGGGAACCCGCTGTATGAAGGTGGGTTGCTGCTGCAACGTTGTGGTGACCCCTCGCCGGGTAACAGGTGGGTCGTCAACCGGCAATCTTCGGGGGTGTGAGCTTTTAAGTCTAGGAACAGGTAACCGTACGGACGACTTGTCGCGCCTTGAAACGCCTGCATGAAATGGTCGATGTTCCGAGGATAAACTCGACTACCAAACACACGGATTTGTTCTCTATCGATGGGATTGGATAACAACACAACGTATTGGCAGTTCAAGGCAATATCTCTAGACGCCTTCCCTTGAGGAAAGAGATTCTGGGTCAAATAGATGACGGACAGATTGCGATGATGGGATCCTTTGGTAAACGAGTCGACAACGTGTGAATTGTCCTTGGCCGCACTCATCAGATCATCTAACACTACCACGTTGGTCTGTTCGGGGTCGAAGAAATACGCTTGATCGATATCGTGAGGAATCCGACGAAGCTCACATTCTGCAATCTTGTAGTTTCGTAGGCAGACGTCCGGTAGGACCGCTCCCCGTCATCGTATAGGGATGCTCTAATACTTTCGTGTGTGACGTAGGTGTTGATCGTTCTTCGTGCGTATT
This sequence comes from Hanleya hanleyi, assembly GCA_036873755.1. Lineage (NCBI taxonomy): Eukaryota > Metazoa > Mollusca > Polyplacophora > Lepidopleurida > Hanleyidae > Hanleya > Hanleya hanleyi. Next base: position 34,427 of record JAVTVY010014767.1, on the reverse strand, counting down.
TTGAATTTGCTCGTTGTCGAGACTCCGTTCCGTGAGATGGATTCGCTCTATACGATTATTAGAGCATTTCCACAAAGTGGATGCTCTTATGTTTTCATGAGAAACGGCTCCGCCGGATACGCCGCCGCCGCCGCCGCCGCGACTTTAAACGTGAATATCTCTGAAACCATTTAATATTTTCGGGTCAGACCTGGTGTGCTATCTCCTTAGGCCTGGATAATTTATCTGGTTGTGTTTCGATACTCGCTGCTCACCACTAGGTGGCCTTTTAGTCAGAGCATAGGTAAACCTTTCTCTGACGATTTCGTCTGAACGACTTGTCTGATTTCTTTGAAATTTTATTACAATGGTCTTGAAGGATAGTCAATGTGCTGAAACGGTTTTGGTGTAGCTGGAATAATTATAAAAGCAAGTTGTGTCTCAAAAAAAAAGTTTTTCGTGAAATGGAAATTCACCAATTCGCTTGGAGAAATATTTAAAAACTGTTCTATTCTAAGTTGCCAAGCATAAATATAGGATTGCTGACATGGTAATTCCCTTTCGGTGTGAACCAAATTGCCATTTGAATGAAAAATCTCATTTATCTGACTTAGCGTCAAAACCTCCATAACCATTATTATGATTAATTTTTTTTCCATTGAACTCTTATGTGCCATCTCCCTAGGGCTTTGTATTTCACCCGCTTGTTTTTCGTGGCATTTGGTCATCACTAGGTGGTGCTATAGACATGAATGCAGGTAAACATGTGTAACATCATATCATCTGAACAACGTGTTTGATTTCTATGAAATTTGGGTATAATCATCTTTCAGATAGGCAAAGAACTGACAAGATTTTGTTGGTGTTGGCGAATCATGGAGATGCATTTTTGCATCTCAAAATAAGATTTTGTTTTCACAAAAATGAAAATTTGCTTCTTAATCAGGGAAAAGTAATTCTATTTTGCTGAACATGAATGTAATATAAGAAATTCTCATGACGAGTCCAATATCTACATTCCCCAGGCCACATCTGAGGAGTTTGCTTCATCTGTAGGTTCGTGATATTGTTCATCATTGGGCGAATCAGTGCTTCAAGATTTTTGAAGTGGAACTTATACATACCTGCTATATGGCACATCCCACCTAGGATTTTTTTTACATGTATATCTAATTGAAGTAACCCATTGGAACCACTGATGATTTTCCAATAATAGAGAAGATAGGCAACTCCGAGTAGGGATGACAATTTCATTCTGTATATTTCGCTATTAGTTATAGCATCTTTAGCAGTGAACCAAGTTACAAACAGCTCCATAGGCACAGTATATATACAAGGCATAATGTGATCTTAGCCAATACACATTTATAAATAGGTATGCCAGTAAATTAGGTCAGTCAGGTTGGACGGATATTAAAATGCTGTCATTTTCAGAAATTGTTGAATGTTAAGCAATAACCTGACAGCGATCTACAAATGGTGTGATTCAGGTGATACAATACACACTCTAATTGATGAAAACAATACATAATCTGCTTATCTGGCAAGAACTAAGTAAACTGTGCATAAATGAATAAAGTATGATGATATAGTGAGTATGTACCTATATTGAATATTGCTACAGGTCCTGAAGTTTGGATAAGGACTGTCATTTTAAGATAATATAGGTATAATTTTCTTGGCAATCCACGTCAGAATTGATGGAAACCTCCAAATGTTGTAACTCGCATGTTTCATAATTGTATATTCCCATGCATTTGTGGAGTGTGTATTGTAACACCTGAATCACACCATTTGTAGATCACTGTCAGATTATCGCCTAACATTAAACAATTTCTGAAAATGGCGGCATTTTAATATCTATAGACAGTAAACTTGTATAGCACAATTTATTGGTATTTCATCTGTTCATGAAGTTTATTATTGTCAGACGCACAAAGGATTTCAAAAGACCACCTCTCATGGATTTTGCAGCCCATCAATATAAAACTTGATTTATATCTCATTATACATTCTTGTTTACAATTACTAATTTTATTAACATTATGGTTTAAGAATGGATTGAAAGCACATTGGTGCTGTTAGCGCTGGCATAATCATGTGGCATAGCGTAAAGTCAGCTAAATATATCTAAATCTTGGCTACATCAACCCCTGCTTACACACATAATTAACTAAAATGCAGTCAGAGAAAATATGCTGCCATCAGTGTATGATCAGTATGGAAAATTGCAAGGATTCAAGTGGGCTTGAAGTCAGGCCATTTTGGTCAAATACATGTAGACATACTGTAACACTGATATTCTGCTTTACCTTTCAGGCCTCATATTGTATGAGGCTTGTATGTTGACCATTCTGTTAATAACACCTGTAATGGTTGACTTATTGCATAATGCACTTTACATAAGTGGACTGCTTGTGTCAACAAAGTAAACACTTCATTTCCGAATCAGTGCTTCAAGATTTTTGAAGTGGAACTTATACATACCTGCTATATGGCACATCCCACCTGGGATTTTTTTTACATGTATATCTAATTGAAGTAACCCATTGGAACCACTGATGATTTTCCAATAATAGAGAAGATAGGCAACTCCGAGTAGGGATGACAATTTCATTCTGTATATTTCACTATTAGTTATAGCATCTTCAGCAGTGAACCAAGTTACAAACAGCTCCATAGGCACAGTATATATACAAGGCATAATGTGATCTTAGCCAATACACATTTATAAATAGGTATGCCAGTAAATTAGGTCAGTCAGGTTGGACGGATATTAAAATGCTGTCATTTTCAGAAATTGTTGAATGTTAAGCAATAACCTGACAGCGATCTACAAATGGTGTGATTCAGGTGATACAATACACACTCTAATTGATGAAAACAATACATAATCTGCTTATCTGGCAAGAACTAAGTAAACTGTGCATAAATGAATAAAGTATGGTGATATAGTGAGTATGTACCTACATTGAATATTTCTACATGTCCTGAAGTTTGGATAAGGACTGTCATTTTAAGATAATATAGGTATAATTTTCTTGGCAATCCACATCAGAGTTGATGGAAACCTCCAAATGTTGTAACTCGCATGTTTCATAATTGTATATTCCCATGCGAGTTACAACATTTGTGGAGTGTGTATTGTAACACCTGAATCACGCCATTTGTAGATCAGTGTCAGGTTATCGCTTAACAATTAACAATTTCTGACCTGACAGACATTATTTACTGGCTTACATATTCATAAATGCGTATTGGCTAAGATCACATTATGCCTTGTATATGTACTGTGCATATGGAGCTGTTTGTAACTTTGTTCACTGCTTAAGATGCTAGAACTAATAGCGAAATATACAGAATAAAATTGTGATCCCTACTAGGAGTTACTTTTCTTCTGTATAATTGAAGTAAAATGATGTGTTCTGGTGAATTTTGACAGAATATTTAGACTTTGAAGATGATATTTAATGATGATCCAAAATGAACTGAATTTTCCGTGTCATCTGTCTGTCTGTCTGTCGGTCTCTCTGTCTGCCCATCTTTCTTGTCATACCACATATGCAGCTGGTGATGGATCAGAAGCCTAATTAATGAAATTGACTGACTTTCACCTGTTTTATCGAGGTCAAATTTAGCATTAGCAATAATTTTTAAAGGAGTGAAGGTGGGCTCTCCAAATTCATCATACTTGTGCAATTGCTGACTGACTAGAAGCCTATCCCAGTTGACTGAACCTAATTTCTCAAGGTTATATACTTTATATTATGATATAACATGAAATATAGCTAGGCATTCTAAACTGATGCCACATATGCAACTGATGGTGGACCTGAAGTCCATGAATATGACTGACGTTGACCTATTATGTTAAGTCACATGTTAACTGCCAACATACACTCCAAATCTAACATTGTTATCATTTTGTTGTGACTGTGGTTGTCTTCCAGAACAATCTAGTGAATTTTGCATGTGTTCCAACAGCCTCAGCTTTCAACTGTAACTCAAAACAATGCTGTATCGACTGAGCTGTTGAAACACTCTCCATTTCCTAGCCCTGACATACTGCATCACTCTCGAAATATGGGTACCATGACAGAGTGATAGATCACACAGCCAGTGAAGGTTCCTGATTTACATTGAATGTCGTTATTGCCTAAGTAGTATTAGCAGCATTTTACAACAACAACAATTCGCTGACTTACAGTGAAAAATAATAGTGAAAGGTATTTATTTTTTGTTTTTAATTTTATTTGCTGGCATTGTTTCAGATAGAATACAACAGCCTAATTCATACAACCAGGAACATAAAAGGGGCTAAAGCCTTTATGTTCAAACTTTCATGGGAAATATAAAAGTGGCAATTTGAAATTTTATTTTTATTCGATCTTTTAATGTCGGTGGGCCCATGAAACGCAAAATAACGTTGGTGTTGCCTCACACTGGGTTTCGCTCATTGGTGAAGAAATCCCTTCTCAGAGGCACTTCTACCAGTGATGATTCCTGATTGCTGATCCTCCAGGGGTATGTGCCCCACACACTGTCCCATCCTAAAAAAATTACCTGCCCTAATAGGGGGTGTGCCCAAATTGGGGAGATCTAAAGCCCTCTGAGTACCAAATTATGTGTTACAAAATTATCTGGGGAAATGCTCTTCGCCCGTTTTTCAAACGAGCTTTCATTATGTATGGAAAGCAAATGTCTACAAAGATTAAATGGCGTGGAAAATGACTTCGAACGCAAGTGACATGTGTAAACCATGGCTCTCGTCTCCACGGACAACCGGCGTATAATGAAGCTTTTACAGATGTATGTGGTGTTTATATGCAAGAGCTCGGAGCTCGGGGATGGGACAGTTGGATGCTTGGAGCTCGGAGCTCGGGGATGGGGCAGTTGGGTGTTTGAAGGTCGGAGCTCGGGGATGGGGCAGTCGGGAGATCAGAGATCGGCGATGGAGCAGTTGGGGGTTTGAAGCTCGGAGTGTTTGCGCATGGTCGTCATATCCGTTAATTGCACGACACGCCAGACCAGTCGGACGCTGTCCCACGAAAGCTTCAGGTACCAGACTACTATTAAAAATAGTGCCGATCCGTTAACCCCTTTAGACAACCTCTGCCGGAGAAGTGAATTGTTTTCAATATTTTTTCCAGTCTCTGTTGCGAGGAATAATTGAAGGCCAGTGGTAGTTGATTGGAGTATGGTATGTGTTTGGTTCCGCTGTGAGTTTGATTTTAACTCAAGGCCTAATAAGGAGTTGCTAAGAGGGATGATTTGGGCAACCCCCATCAAGAAGTCTGTCCGGTTGTAGTACTTGAATTGAAGTACTTATGGCCGAAATATGGAAGTCGAGACTTAATTAATGAATCGAGGAGATGCAAATACGTTAACAGTTTTTAACATTGCCGCCAATGTAAATTTTAATAGTGGTCTGGACCCTAAAAGGGTTGCGTTTTCCGCTGATGTTGGGATCACTTGGTGTTGAAAAATGGACAATGGATAAGGCAGACCACGCAAAGTTAGGTATTTTTGGTTGAATTATGAAGTGTTTTAGTAAAATGTGAGAAAGGCCAGGCAATGTGAGGGCGGAGACGGCGTGTGGCTTTGTCTTTAGAACATTTGACGCTATTTTTGTGTGATTTGGTTACAGATTATTCGCGGTTGTTTTCTAAATTTTACAGTTGTCTGCTATATATATCGCTCGCTAGAATATGCTATTGGGGCATGCTTCAAAGTTATGCCTGGAGAATACCCGTAACTAATCGTGGAATCGGGGGATTCCTATAGCTGTCCTCTGAAAAGGCCAAAATTATCAGAATATTGGTGCATTGGCCGACAGGGGTAGTGTTCTTTAAACCCCTATTCAGCCCCAGTTGAAGCGACTCTATTCATCACTGCTTCAATCAGCCACGTAATTTTGAATGATGACAAGGGACTCCGCTAACAGTGCTCCAGCCGCTGGACGGAGGCTATATTGTATAGTTTTAACTAGACACACCTCAATTTTTCCATGTTTTGCATGGATTAATGGACATTTGGTCATATTTAGCCGAGCTCGAGAACACGAGATAATAGCCGAAGTGGTTAGGGATTACCTTAAGTGACTTTTTCCGTGATAATAAAGTCTTTGGCTTGAATAGATACGTTCGTTCTCGGCTAATGGCGAACAAAAATGGCAGGGGTCAACCTTTATTGGTGTACTTGGTTGGGGGGTGGGGTCAGAATTCGTTGTATAATTGAAACGCGCTGTTCTTCAGCTGCAACTTCTGTGATTTTATTTGACCAGAAATAGTTTTTCCGTAAAACAGTTCCAAATTTCACGGTTTCACGATTCTGTTTTTATGATAAAACCAAACATTAATCTTAAAAATTGATGAAAATAAGCGGTTTTGGGGGGTACCATTGTAAAAAAAATCACCATAATTCATGAGAAAGGCTAAAGAGGTCGTTTCAGGTGTTGAAATGTGGGCAAATGGGAGGAGCATCTTAGTAATTACTATTTGGGGCTCTGGTGATGGCTGCACGAGTCACACATGATAACATTTTTGACCCATGAATTTGCCTGAGGAAGTGAAAAAGTGTTGTATTTAGGTTGTGCTACATGAATTCGAAGCCCCATAATTCGTCAAGCGCTCAGCGAATCTCACTGAAATTTTTCACATTTTCTAGCCAGTCAACAAGGAATACCCATGCGTAGTTTGAAGGTGATTGAGCAAAATTACCTACTCTAGTAGGTACCAGACCACTATTAAAAATAGTGCCGATCCGTTAACCCCTTTAGGCAACCTCTGCCGGAGAAGTGAATTGCTGTCAATATTTTTTCCAGTCTCTGTTGTGAGGAATAATTGAAGGCCAGTGGTAGTTGATTGGAGTATGGTATGTGTTTGGTTCCGCTGTGAGTTTGATTTTAACTCAAGGCCTAATAAGGAGTTGCTAAGAGGGACTATTTGGGTGCCTGTGCACCGCTTTCTGAAAGCAGAGAAAAATGCCAAAATTATGACGTCATTTGTAGGAGCGCGCATAACTCAAAATTTCAATGGGCGACCCCCGTCAAGAAGTCTGTCCGGTTGTAGTACTTGAATTGAAGTACTTATGGCCGAAATATGGAAGTCGAGACTTAATTAATGAATCGAGGAGATGCAATTACGTTAACAGTTTTTATACGCCCGCCAAAAGGCGGACGTATTATGTGATGGCGGTTTCCGTCCGTCTGTCCGTGTGTCCGTGTGTCCGTGTGTCCGTCCCCAGTGTCCGGTCTATATCTGGGACAGTTTTCCATCTACAGTTCTAATTTTTGGTGAGTGGATACCCTACGGGGAGACGATGTGTCGCATACCAAAATGAAGGTCAAGGTCAGAGGTCAAAGGCCTAAAAAACAGGAAATCACTTAAGTGTTCGTGTCCGGTCTATATGTGAAAGTTTTCTATCCACAGTTGCAATTTTTTGTGAGTGGATACGCTAGGTAGAGACGATGTCTCGCGTATCAAAATTGAGGTTGAGGTCGAGGTCAGAGGTCAAAGGTCACTGTTGCCTAAAATCAGGAAATCATTTATCATTGACAGTTTTCTATCTACAGTTCTAATTTTTGGTGAGTGGATGCCCTAGGGGAGAACGATGTGTTGCATACGAAATGTAGGTCGAGGTCAGAGGTCAAAGGTCAGTGTGACGGAAAAATCAGCAAATCATAAAAAAATTCTAATTTTTTATGAGTGGATTCAAAAGGGGGAAATGAGGTGTCGCATACCAGAATATAGGTCAAGTTTGAAGATCAAAGGTCACTGACCCAAAAATCAGGAAATTATTGAAAATAACATTTCTTTGTGTGAGTAGATACATTAGGGGACACAATGTGTCACATATCAAAATGTAGGTCAAGGTCAAGGTCAGTGTGACCCCAAAATCATGAAATTGTTAAAAATCATGATTTTTTTAGTACATTGAGAAATTACGGGTAGCCGTTTTGTCAGGTACGGAAATTTAGATCCAGGTCAATAGTCAAGATGACTGTGACACCAGAATCAAGGTGAAAGGTCAAAGGTCACTGTGACCCCAAAATCAGAAAATTATTATAAATAACATTTTTTTTGTGTTAGTAGATACATTATGGGGACGTGATGTGTCGCATACCAAAATGTAGGTCAAGGTCACTGTGACCCCAAAATCGTTAAATTGTTAAAAATCAAGATTTTTTGTGTCCATTGAGAATTTACGGGGAGATGGTTTGTCACTGTCACTGTGACTCTAAAATCAAAAAATCTTTGAAAATTACTTTGTTTTGTGTCCGTAGATTCATTAGGGGGACATGATGTGTCACATTCCAAATTGTAGGTCAAGGCTGAACGTCAAGGTCACTGTGACCCCCAAAATCCTGAAATTCATACAAAATCATGATTTTTTTGTGTCCATTGATACATTGACGGAAGACGAAGTGTCGTGTACCAAAATTTAGGTCAAGGTAACTATGACCCCAAAATCAGGAAATCACATTTTCATATGCCTGTCGAAGACGAGGTCATGTAATGCGATGTTGCGTTCTGTCCATTCATCCATTAACATTTGTTGTCCATGCGATATCTCTAGTTTCAAGGTATGGAATGGTACCAAACTTTGAGTATACCTCACTCGCATGGCAAAGAGGAGCCATACATTTTGAGATCAATTTGTCCAAGGTCAAGGTCACAGGCCTTCAAAACTGAATGAAGTTTAGCTGACCATATGTGTTAGGTTGGAATATTTTCTCCCCTACATGTATATGGCATTCATCCAGTCTCATATTTGAAACAGCTACAACTGTTGTGAAATAACAACCATACATTTAGTAATTTAACGAGGAGAGGGATCCTTTATGAACTTCATACCTCTTTATTAACTCAAGAACAAAGGTTTACTTCATCACTTTCTTCTTCCTTCATGAAAAATTATCTCGTCTGAAAGGAATCCATTTGCAGGAAAACTACTATTTTCTTGTGTTTGAATATTGTCGATTTCAGTGTGGGATATGTGAGCTCTCGGCTCTTGCTTCAAGGTCAACTAGTTACCAAGAGTTAAGCTCGTTTTAGTTTATCATTCAATATAAGAGCTACCAATTGGAATCGAAGCTATCAAACAACCTTGAAATTTGGACCAATGTAATTCCAGATACACGGGCGTATATTGAAGCCCCTTGGGCTCTTGTTAACATTGCCGCCAATGTAAATTTTAATAGTGGTCTGCACCCTAAAAGGGTTGCGTTTTCCGCTGATGTTAGGATCACTTGGTGTTGAAAAATGGACAATGGATAAGGCAGACCACGCAATGTGAGGGCGGAGACGGCGTGTGGCTTTGTCTTTAGAACATTTGACGCTATTTTTGTGTGATTTGGTTACAGATTATTCGCGGTTGTTTTCTAAATTTTACAGTTGTCTGCTATATATATCGCTCGCTATAATATGCTATTGGGGCATGCTTCAAAGTTATGCCTGGAGAATACCCGTAACTAATCGTGGAATCGGGGGATTCCTATAGCTGTCCTCTGAAAAGGCCAAAATTATCAGAATATTGGTGCATTGGGCGACAGGGGTAGTGTTCTTTAAACCCCTATTCAGCCCCAGTTGAAGCGACTCTATTCATCACTGCTTCAATCAGCCACGTAATTTTGAATGATGACAAGGGACTCCGCTAACAGTGCTCCAGCCGCTGGACGGAGGCTATATTGTATAGTTTTAACTAGACACACCTCAATTTTTCCATGTTTTGCAGGGATTAATGGACATTTGGTCATATTTAGCCGAGCTCGAGAACACGAAATAATAGCCGAAGTGGTTAGGGATTACCTTAAGTGACTTTTTCCGTGATAATAAAGTTTTTGGCTTGAATAGATACGTTCGTTCTCGGCTAATGGCGAACAAAAATGGCAGGGGTCAACCTTTATTGGTGTACTTGGTTGGCGGGTGGGGTCAGAATTCGTTGTATAATTGAAACGCGCTGTTCTTCAGCTGCAACTTCTGTGATTTTATTTGACCAGAAATAGTTTTTCCGTAAAACAGTTCCAAATTTCACAGTTTCACGATTCTGTTTTTATGATAAAACCAAACATTAATCTTAAAAATTGATGAAAATAAGCGGTTTTGGGGGCTACCATTGTAAAAAAATCACCATAATTCATGAGAAAGGCTAAAGAGGTCGTTTCAGGTGTTGAAATGTGGGCAAATGGGAGGAGCATCTTAGTAATTACTATTTGGGGCTCTGGTGATGGCTGCTCGAGTCACACATGATAACATTGTTGACCCATGAATTTGGCTGAGAAAGTGAAAAGTGTTGTATTTAGGTTGTGCTACATGAATTCGAAGCCCCATAATTCGTCAACCGCTCAGCGAATCTCACTGAAATTTTTCACATTTTCTAGCCAGTCAACAAGGAATACCCATGCGTAGTTTGAAGGTGATTGAGCAAAATTACCTACTCTAGTAGGTACCAGACCACTATTAAAAATAGTGCCGATCCGGTAACCCCTTTAGGCAACCTCTGCCGGAGAAGTGAATTGTTTTCAATATTTTTTCCAGTCTCTGTTGCGAGGAATAATTGAAGGCCAGTGGTAGTTGATTGGAGTATGGTATGTGTTTGGTTCCGCTGTGAGTTTGATTTTAACTCAAGGCCTAATAAGGAGTTGCTAAGAGGGACTATTTGGGTGCCTGTGCACCGCTTTCTGAAAGCAGAGAAAAATGCCAAAATTATGACGTCATTTGTAGGAGCGCGCATAACTCAAAATTTCAATGGGCGACCCCCGTCAAGAAGTCTGTCCGGTTGTAGTACTTGAATTGAAGTACTTATGGCCGAAATATGGAAGTCGAGACTTAATTAATGAATCGAGGAGATGCAATTACGTTAACAGTTTTTATACGCCCGCCAAAAGGCGGACGTATTATGTGATGGCGGTTTCCGTCCGTCTGTCCGTGTGTCCGTGTGTCCGTGTGTCCGTCCCCAGTGTCCGGTCTATATCTGGGACAGTTTTCCATCTACAGTTCTAATTTTTGGTGAGTGGATACCCTACGGGGAGACGATGTGTCGCATACCAAAATGAAGGTCAAGGTCAGAGGTCAAAGGCCTAAAAAACAGGAAATCACTTAAGTGTTCGTGTCCGGTCTATATCTGTGAAAGTTTTCTATCCACAGTTGCAATTTTTTGTGAGTGGATACGCTAGGTAGAGACGATGTCTCGCGTATCAAAATTGAGGTTGAGGTCGAGGTCAGAGGTCAAAGGTCACTGTTGCCTAAAATCTGGAAATCATTTATCATTGACAGTTTTCTATCTACAGTTCTAATTTTTGGTGAGTGGATGCCCTAGGGGAGAACGATGTGTTGCATACGAAATGTAGGTCGAGGTCAGAGGTCAAAGGTCAGTGTGACGGAAAAATCAGCAAATCATAAAAAAATTCTAATTTTTTATGAGTGGATTCAAAAGGGGGAAATGAGGTGTCGCATACCAGAATATAGGTCAAGTTTGAAGATCAAAGGTCACTGACCCAAAAATCAGGAAATTATTGAAAATAACATTTCTTTGTGTGAGTAGATACATTAGGGGGACACAATGTGTCACATATCAAAATGTAGGTCAAGGTCAAGGTCAGTGTGACCCCAAAATCATGAAATTGTTAAAAATCATGATTTTTTTAGTACATTGAGAAATTACGGGTAGCCGTTTTGTCAGGTACGGAAATTTAGATCCAGGTCAATAGTCAAGATGACTGTGACACCAGAATCAAGGTGAAAGGTCAAAGGTCACTGTGACCCCAAAATCAGAAAATTATTATAAATAACATTTTTTTTGTGTTAGTAGATACATTATGGGGACGTGATGTGTCGCATACCAAAATGTAGGTCAAGGTCACTGTGACCCCAAAATCGTTAAATTGTTAAAAATCATGATTTTTTGTGTCCATTGAGAATTTACGGGGAGATGGTTTGTCACTGTCACTGTGACTCTAAAATCAAAAAATCTTTGAAAATTACTTTGTTTTGTGTCCGTAGATTCATTAGGGGGACATGATGTGTCACATTCCAAATTGTAGGTCAAGGCTGAACGTCAAGGTCACTGTGACCCCCAAAATCCTGAAATTCATACAAAATCATGATTTTTTGTGTCCATTGATACATTGACGGAAGACGAAGTGTCGTGTACCAAAATTTAGGTCAAGGTAACTATGACCCCAAAATCAGGAAATCACATTTTCATATGCCTGTCGAAGACGAGGTCATGTAATGCGATGTTGCGTTCTGTCCATTCATCCATTAACATTTGTTGTCCATGCGATATCTCTAGTTTCAAGGTATGGAATGGTACCAAACTTTGAGTATACCTCACTCGCATGGCAAAGAGGAGCCATACATTTTGAGATCAATTTGTCCAAGGTCAAGGTCACAGGCCTTCAAAACTGAATGAAGTTTAGCTGACCATATGTGTTAGGTTGGAATATTCTCTCCCCTACATGTATATGGCATTCATCCAGTCTCATATTTGAAACAGCTACAACTGTTGTGAAATAACAACCATACATTTAGTAATTTAACGAGGAGAGGGATCCTTTATGAACTTCATACCTCTTTATTAACTCAAGAACAAAGGTTTACTTCATCACTTTCTTCTTCCTTCATGAAAAATTATCTCGTCTGAAAGGAATCCATTTGCAGGAAAACTACTATTTTCTTGTGTTTGAATATTGTCGATTTCAGTGTGGGATATGTGAGCTCTCGGCTCTTGCTTCAAGGTCAACTAGTTACCAAGAGTTAAGCTCGTTTTAGTTTATCATTCAATATAAGAGCTACCAATTGGAATCGAAGCTATCAAACAACCTTGAAATTTGGACCAATGTAATTCCAGATACACGGGCGTATATTGAAGCCCCTTGCGCTCTTGTTAACATTGCCGCCAATGTAAATTTTAATAGTGGTCTGCACCCTAAAAGGGTTGCATTTTCCGCTGATGTTAGGATCACTTGGTGTTGAAAAATGGACAATGGATAAGGCAGACCACGCAATGTGAGGGCGGAGACGGCGTATGGCTTTGTCTTTAGAACATTTGACGCTATTTTTGTGTGATTTGGTTACAGATTATTCGCGGTTGTTTTCTAAATTTTACAGTTGTCTGCTATATATATCGCTCGCTATAATATGCTATTGGGGCATGCTTCAAAGTTATGCCTGGAGAATACCCGTAACTAATCGTGGAATCGGGGGATTCCTATAGCTGTCCTCTGAAAAGGCCAAAATTATCAGAATATTGGTGCATTGGCCGACAGGGGTAGTGTTCTTTAAACCCCTATTCAGCCCCAGTTGAAGCGACTCTATTCATCACTGCTTCAATCAGCCACGTAATTTTGAATGATGACAAGGGACTCCGCTAACAGTGCTCCAGCCGCTGGACGGAGGCTATATTGTATAGTTTTAACTAGACACACCTCAATTTTTCCATGTTTTGCATGGATTAATGGACATTTGGTCATATTTAGCCGAGCTCGAGAACACGAGATAATAGCCGAAGTGGTTAGGGATTACCTTAAGTGACTTTTTCCGTGATAATAAAGTTTTGGCTTGAATAGATACGTTCGTTCTCGGCTAATGGCGAACAAAAATGGCAGGGGTCAACCTTTATTGGTGTACTTGGTTGGCGGGTGGGGTCAGAATTCGTTGTATAATTGAAACGCGCTGTTCTTCAGCTGCAACTTCTGTGATTTTATTTGACCAGAAATAGTTTTTCCGTCAAACAGTTCCAAATTTCACAGTTTCACGATTCTGTTTTTATGATAAAACCAAACATTAATCTTAAAAATTGATGAAAATAAGCGGTTTTGGGGGCTACCATTGTAAAAAAATCACCATAATTCATGAGAAAGGCTAAAAAGGTCGTTTCAGGTGTTGAAATGTGGGCAAATGGGAGGAGCATCTTAGTAATTACTATTTGGGGCTCTGGTGATGGCTGTTCGAGTCACACATGATAACATTGTTGATTCATGAATTTGGCTGAGAAAGTGAAAAGTGTTGTATTTAGGTTGTGCTACATGAATTCGAAGCCCCATAATTCGTCAACCGCTCAGCGAATCTCACTGTAATTTTTTCACATTTTTTAGCCAGTCAACAAGGAATACCCATGCGTAGTTTGAAGGTAATTGAGCAAAATTGCCTACTCTAGTAGGTACCAGACCACTATTAAAAATAGTGCTGATCCGGTAACCCCTTTAGGCAACCTCTGCCGGAGAAGTGAATTGTTTTCAATATTTTTTCCAGTCTCTGTTGCGAGGAATAATTGAAGGCCAGTGGTAGTTGATTGGAGTATGGTATGTGTTTGGTTCCGCTGTGAGTTTGATTTTAACTCAAGGCCTAATAAGGAGTTGCTAAGAGGGACTATTTGGGTGCCTGTGCACCGCTTTCTGAAAGCAGAGAAAAAAGCCAAAATTATGACGTCATTTGTAGGAGCGCGCATAACTCAAAATTTCAATGGGCGACCCCCGTCAAGAAGTCTGTCCGGTTGTAGTACTTGAATTGAAGTACTTATGGCCGAAATATGGAAGTCGAGACTTAATTAATGAATCGAGGAGATGCAATTACGTTGACAGTTTTTAACATTGCCGCCAATGTAAATTTTAATAGTGGTCTGGACCCTAAAATGGTTGCGTTTTCCGCTGATGTTGGGATCACTTGGTGTTGAAAAATGGACAATGGATAAGGCAGACCACACAAAGCTAGGTATTTTTGGTTGAATTATGAAGTGTTTTAGTAAAATGTGAGAAAAGCCAGACAATGTGAGGGCGGAGACGGCGTGTGGCTTTGTCTTTAGAACATTTGACGCTATTTTTGTGTGATTTGGTTACAGATTATTCGCGGTTGTTTTCTAAATTTTACAGTTGTCTGCTATATATATCGCTCGCTATAATATGCTATTGGGGCATGCTTCAAAGTTATGCCTGGAGAATACCCGTAACTAATCGTGGAATCGGGGGATTCCTATAGCTGTCCTCTGAAAAGGCCAAAATTATCAGAATATTGGTGCATTGGCCGACAGGGGTAGTGTTCTTTAAACCCCTATTCAGCCCCAGTTGAAGCGACTCTATTCATCACTGCTTCAATCAGCCACGTAATTTTGAATGATGACAAGGGACTCCGCTAACAGTGCTCCAGCCGCTGAACGGAGGCTATATTGTAAAGTTTCAACTAGACACACCTCAATTTTTCCATGTTTTGCATGGATTAATGGACATTTGGTCATATTTTGCCGAGCTCGAGAACACGAGATAATAGCCGAAGTGGTTAGGGATTACCTTAAGTGACTTTTTCCGTGATAATAAAGTCTTTGGCTTGAATAGATACGTTCGTTTTCGGCTAATCGCGAACAAAAATGGCAGGGGTCAACCTTTATTGGTGTACTTGGTTGGGGGGTGGGGTCAGAATTCGTTGTATAATTGAAACGCGCTGTTCTTCAGCTGCAACTTCTGTGATTTTATTTGACCAGAAATAGTTTTTCCGTAAAACAGTTCCAAATTTCACAGTTTCACGATTCTGTTTTTATGATAAAACCAAACATTAATCTTAAAAATTGATCAAAATAAGCGGTTTTGGGGGGTACCATTGTAAAAAAATCACCATAATTCATGAGAAAGGCTAAAGAGGTCGTTTCAGGTGTTGAAATGTGGGCAAATGGGAGGAGCATCTTAGTAATTACTATTTGGGGCTCTGGTGATGGCTGCTCGAGTCACACATGATAACATTGTTGACCCATGAATTTGCCTGAGGAAGTGAAAAAGTGTTGTATTTAGGTTGTGCTACATGAATTCGAAGCCCCATAATTCGTCAACCGCTCAGCGAATCTCACTGAAATTTTCACATTTTCTAGCCAGTCAACAAGGAATACCCATGCGTAGTTTGAAGGTGATTGAGCAAAATTACCTACTCTAGTAGGTACCAGACCACTATTAAAAATAGTGCCGATCCGGTAACCCCTTTAGGCAACCTCTGCCGGAGAAGTGAATTGTTTTCAATATTTTTTCCAGTCTCTGTTGCGAGGAATAATTGAAGCCCAGTGGTAGTTGATTGGAGTATGGTATGTGTTTGGTTCCGCTGTGAGTTTGATTTTAACTCAAGGCCTAATAAGGAGTTGCTAAGAGGGACTATTTGGGTGCCTGTGCACCGCTTTCTGAAAGCAGAGGAAAAAAGCCAAAATTATGACGTCATTTGTAGGAGCGCGCATAACTCAAAATTTCAATGGGCGACCCCCGTCAAGAAGTCTGTCCGGTTGTAGTACTTGAATTGAAGTACTTATGGCCGAAATATGGAAGTCGAGACTTAATTAATGAATCGAGGAGATGCAATTACGTTAACAGTTTTTAACATTGCCACCAATGTAAATATTAACAGTGGTCTGGACCCTAAAAGGGTTGCTTTTTCCGCTGATGTTAGGATCACTTGGTGTTGAAAAATGGACAATGGATAAGGCAGACCACGCAAAGTTAGGTATTTTTGGTTGAATTATGAAGTGTTTTAGTAAAATGTGAGAAAGGCCAGGCAATGTGAGGGCGGAGACGGCGTGTGGCTTTGTCTTTAGAACATTTCACGCTATTTTTGTGTGATTTGGTTACAGATTATTCGAGGTTGTTTTCTAAATTTTACAGTTGTCTGCTATATATATCGCTCGCTATAATATGCTATTGGGGCATGCTTCAAAGTTATGCCTGGAGAATACCCGTAACTAGTCGTGGAATCGGGGGATGCCTATAGCTGTCCTCTGAAAAGGCCAAAATTATCAGAATATTGGTGCATTGGCCGACAGGGGTAGTGTTCTTTAAACCCCTATTCAGCCCCAGTTGAAGCGACTCTATTCATCACTGCTTCAATCAGCCACGTAATTTTGAATGATGACAAGGGACTCCGCTAACAGTCCTCCAGCCGCTGAACGGAGGCTATATTGTATAGTTTTAACTAGACACACCTCAATTTTTCCATGTTTTGCAGGGATTAATGGACATTTGGTCATATTTAGCCGAGCTCGAGAACACGAGATAATAACCGAAGTGGTTAGGGATTACCTTAAGTGACTTTTTCCGTGATAATAAAGTTTTTGGCTTGAATAGATACGTTCGTTCTCGGCTAATGGCGAACAAAAATGGCAGGGGTCAACCTTTATTGGTGTACTTGGTTGGCGGGTGGGGTCAGAATTCGTTGTATAATTGAAACGCGCTGTTCTTCAGCTGCAACTTCTGTGATTTTATTTGACCAGAAATAGTTTTTCCGTAAAACAGTTCCAAATTTCACAGTTTCACGATTCTGTTTTTATGATAAAACCAAACATTAATCTTAAAAATTGATGAAAATAAGCGGTTTTGGGGGCTACCATTGTAAAAAAAATCACCATAATTCATGAGAAAGGCTAAAGAGGACGTTTCAGGTGTTGAAATGTGGGCAAATGGGAGGAGCATCTTAGTAATTACTATTTGGGGCTCTGGTGATGGCTGCTCGAGTCACACATGATAACATTGTTGACCCATGAATTTGGCTGAGAAAGTGGAAAGTGTTGTATTTAGGTTGTGCTACATGAATTCGAAGCCCCATAATTCGTCAACCGCGCAGCGAATCTCACTGAAATTTTTCACATTTTCTAGCCAGTCAACAAGGAATACCCATGCGTAGTTTGAAGGTGATTGAGCAAAATTACCTACTCTAGTAGGTACCAGACCACTATTAAAAATAGTGCCGATCCGGTAACCCCTTTAGGCAACCTCTGTCGGAGAAGTGAATTGTTTTCAATATTTTTTCCAGTCTCTGTTGCGAGGAATAATTGAAGCCCAGTGGTAGTTGATTGGAGTATGGTATGTGTTTGGTTCCGCTGTGAGTTTGATTTTAACTCAAGGCCTAATAAGGAGTTGCTAAGAGGGACTATTTGGGTGCCTGTGCACCGCTTTCTGAAAGCAGAGGAAAAAAGCCAAAATTATGACGTCATTTGTAGGAGCGCGCATAACTCAAAATTTCAATGGGCGACCCCCGTCAAGAAGTCTGTCCGGTTGTAGTACTTGAATTGAAGTACTTATGGCCGAAATATGGAAGTCGAGACTTAATTAATGAATCGAGGAGATGCAATTACGTTAACAGTTTTTAACATTGCCACCAATGTAAATATTAACAGTGGTCTGGACCCTAAAAGGGTTGCTTTTTCCGCTGATGTTAGGATCACTTGGTGTTGAAAAATGGACAATGGATAAGGCAGACCACGCAAAGTTAGGTATTTTTGGTTGAATTATGAAGTGTTTTAGTAAAATGTGAGAAAGGCCAGGCAATGTGAGGGCGGAGACGGCGTGTGGCTTTGTCTTTAGAACATTTCACGCTATTTTTGTGTGATTTGGTTACAGATTATTCGAGGTTGTTTTCTAAATTTTACAGTTGTCTGCTATATATATCGCTCGCTATAATATGCTATTGGGGCATGCTTCAAAGTTATGCCTGGAGAATACCCGTAACTAGTCGTGGAATCGGGGGATGCCTATAGCTGTCCTCTGAAAAGGCCAAAATTATCAGAATATTGGTGCATTGGCCGACAGGGGTAGTGTTCTTTAAACCCCTATTCAGCCCCAGTTGAAGCGACTCTATTCATCACTGCTTCAATCAGCCACGTAATTTTGAATGATGACAAGGGACTCCGCTAACAGTGCTCCAGCCGCTGAACGGAGGCTATATTGTATAGTTTTAACTAGACACACCTCAATTTTTCCATGTTTTGCAGGGATTAATGGACATTTGGTCATATTTAGCCGAGCTCGAGAACACGAGATAATAACCGAAGTGGTTAGGGATTACCTTAAGTGACTTTTTCCGTGATAATAAAGTTTTTGGCTTGAATAGATACGTTCGTTCTCGGCTAATGGCGAACAAAAATGGCAGGGGTCAACCTTTATTGGTGTACTTGGTTGGCGGGTGGGGTCAGAATTCGTTGTATAATTGAAACGCGCTGTTCTTCAGCTGCAACTTCTGTGATTTTATTTGACCAGAAATAGTTTTTCCGTAAAACAGTTCCAAATTTCACAGTTTCACGATTCTGTTTTTATGATAAAACCAAACATTAATCTTAAAAATTGATGAAAATAAGCGGTTTTGGGGGCTACCATTGTAAAAAAAATCACCATAATTCATGAGAAAGGCTAAAGAGGACGTTTCAGGTGTTGAAATGTGGGCAAATGGGAGGAGCATCTTAGTAATTACTATTTGGGGCTCTGGTGATGGCTGCTCGAGTCACACATGATAACATTGTTGACCCATGAATTTGGCTGAGAAAGTGGAAAGTGTTGTATTTAGGTTGTGCTACATGAATTCGAAGCCCCATAATTCGTCAACCGCGCAGCGAATCTCACTGAAATTTTTCACATTTTCTAGCCAGTCAACAAGGAATACCCATGCGTAGTTTGAAGGTGATTGAGCAAAATTACCTACTCTAGTAGGTACCAGACCACTATTAAAAATAGTGCCGATCCGGTAACCCCTTTAGGCAACCTCTGTCGGAGAAGTGAATTGTTTTCAATATTTTTTCCAGTCTCTGTTGCGAGGAATAATTGAAGCCCAGTGGTAGTTGATTGGAGTATGGTATGTGTTTGGTTCCGCTGTGAGTTTGATTTTAACTCAAGGCCTAATAAGGAGTTGCTAAGAGGGACTATTTGGGTGCCTGTGCACCGCTTTCTGAAAGCAGAGGAAAAAAGCCAAAATTATGACGTCATTTGTAGGAGCGCGCATAACTCAAAATTTCAATGGGCGACCCCCGTCAAGAAGTCTGTCCGGTTGTAGTACTTGAATTGAAGTACTTATGGCCGAAATATGGAAGTCGAGACTTAATTAATGAATCGAGGAGATGCAATTACGTTAACAGTTTTTAACATTGCCACCAATGTAAATATTAACAGTGGTCTGGACCCTAAAAGGGTTGCTTTTTCCGCTGATGTTAGGATCACTTGGTGTTGAAAAATGGACAATGGATAAGGCAGACCACGCAAAGTTAGGTATTTTTGGTTGAATTATGAAGTGTTTTAGTAAAATGTGAGAAAGGCCAGGCAATGTGAGGGCGGAGACGGCGTGTGGCTTTGTCTTTAGAACATTTCACGCTATTTTTGTGTGATTTGGTTACAGATTATTCGAGGTTGTTTTCTAAATTTTACAGTTGTCTGCTATATATATCGCTCGCTATAATATGCTATTGGGGCATGCTTCAAAGTTATGCCTGGAGAATACCCGTAACTAGTCGTGGAATCGGGGGATTCCTATAGCTGTCCTCTGAAAAGGCCAAAATTATCAGAATATTGGTGCATTGGCCGACAGGGGTAGTGTTCTTTAAACCCCTATTCAGCCCCAGTTGAAGCGACTCTATTCATCACTGCTTCAATCAGCCACGTAATGTTGAATGATGACAAGGGACTCCGCTAACAGTGCTCCAGCCGCTGAACGGAGGCTATATTGTATAGTTTTAACTAGACACACCTCAATTTTTCCATGTTTTGCATGGATTAATGGACATTTGGTCATATTTAGCCGAGCTCGAGAACACGAGATAATAACCGAAGTGGTTAGGGATTACCTTAAGTGACTTTTTCCGTGATAATAAAGTTTTTGGCTTGAATAGATACGTTCGTTCTCGGCTAATGGCGAACAAAAATGGCAGGGGTCAACCTTTATTGGTGTACTTGGTTGGCGGGTGGGGTCAGAATTCGTTGTATAATTGAAACGCGCTGTTCTTCAGCTGCAACTTCTGTGATTTTATTTGACCAGAAATAGTTTTTCCGTAAAACAGTTCCAAATTTCACAGTTTCACGATTCTGTTTTTATGATAAAACCAAACATTAATCTTAAAAATTGATGAAAATAAGCGGTTTTGGGGGCTACCATTGTAAAAAAATCACCATAATTCATGAGAAAGGCTAAAGAGGACGTTTCAGGTGTTGAAATGTGGGCAAATGGGAGGAGCATCTTAGTAATTACTATTTGGGGATCTGGTGATGGCTGCTCGAGTCACACATGATAACATTGTTGACCCATGAATTTGCCTGTGGAAGTGAAAAAGTGTTGTATTTAGGTTGTGGTACATGAATTCGAAGCCCCATAATTCGTCAACCGCTCAGCGAATCTCACTGAAATTTCTCCATTTTCTAGCCAGTCAACAAGGAATACCCATGCGTAGTTTGAAGGTGATTGAGCAAAATTACCTACTCTAGTAGGTACCAGACCACTATTAAAAATAGTGCCGATCCGTTAACCCCTTTAGGCAACCTCTGCCGGAGAAGTGAATTGTTTTCAATATTTTTTCCAGTCTCTGTTGCGAGGAATAATTGAAGCCCAGTGGTAGTTGATTGGAGTATGGTATGTGTTTGGTTCCGCTGTGAGTTTGATTTTAACTCAAGGCCTAATAAGGAGTTGCTAAGAGGGACTATTTGGGTGCCTGTGCACCGCTTTCTGAAAGCAGAGAAAAATGCCAAAATTATGACGTCATTTGTAGGAGCGCGCATAACTCAAAATTTCAATGGGCGACCCCCATCAAGAAGTCTGTCCGGTTGTAGTACTTGAATTGAAGTACTTATGGCCGAAATATGGAAGTCGAGACTTAATTAATGAATCGAGGAGATGCAATTACGTTAACAGTTTTTATACGCCCGCCAAAAGGCGGACGTATTATGTGATGGCGGTTTCCGTCCGTCTGTCCGTGTGTCCGTGTGTCCGTCTGTCCGTCCCCAGTGTCCGGTCTATATCTGGGACAGTTTTCCATCTACAGTTCTAATTTTTGGTGAGTGGATACCCTACGGGGAGACGATGTGTCGCATACCAAAATGAAGGTCAAGGTCACAGGTCACTGGCCTAAAAAACAGGAAATCACTTAAGTGTTCGTGTCCGGTCTATATCTGTGAAAGTTTTCTATCCACAGTTGCAATTTTTTGTGAGTGGATACGCTAGGTAGAGACGATGTCTCGCGTATCAAAATTGAGGTTGAGGTCGAGGTCAGAGGTCAAAGGTCACTGTTGCCTAAAATCAGGAAATCATTTATCATTGACAGTTTTCTATCTACAGTTCTAATTTTTGGTGAGTGGATGCCCTAGGGGAGAACGATGTGTTGCATACGAAATGTAGGTCGAGGTCAGAGGTCAAAGGTCAGTGTGACGGAAAAATCAGCAAATCATAAAAAAATTCTAATTTTTTATGAGTGGATTCAAAAGGGGGAAATGAGGTGTCGCATACCAGAATATAGGTCAAGTTTGAAGATCAAAGGTCACTGACCCAAAAATCAGGAAATTATTGAAAATAACATTTCTTTGTGTGAGTAGATACATTAGGGGGACACAATGTGTCACATATCAAAATGTAGGTCAAGGTCAAGGTCAGTGTGACCCCAAAATCATGAAATTGTTAAAAATCATGATTTTTTTAGTACATTGAGAAATTACGGGTAGCCGTTTTGTCAGGTACGGAAATTTAGATCCAGGTCAATAGTCAAGATGACTGTGACACCAGAATCAAGGTGAAAGGTCAAAGGTCACTGTGACCCCAAAATCAGGAAATTATTATAAATAACATTTTTTTTTGTGTCAGTAGATACATTATGGGGACGTGATGTGTCGCATACCAAAATGTAGGTCAAGGTCACTGTGACCCCAAAATCGTTAAATTGTTAAAAATCAAGATTTTTTGTGTCCATTGAGAATTTACGGGGAGATGGTTTGTCACTGTCACTGTGACTCTAAAATCAAAAAATCTTTGAAAATTACTTTGTTTTGTGTGCGTAGATTCATTAGGGGGACATGATGTGTCACATTCCAAATTGT
Source organism: Hanleya hanleyi (assembly GCA_036873755.1). NCBI lineage: Eukaryota > Metazoa > Mollusca > Polyplacophora > Lepidopleurida > Hanleyidae > Hanleya > Hanleya hanleyi. The sequence continues at coordinate 11,644 of JAVTVY010014767.1, read as the reverse complement.
AGGTCAAGGCTGAACGTCAAGGTCACTGTGACCCCCAAAATCCTGAAATTCATACAAAATCATGATTTTTTGGTGTCCATTGATACATTGACGGAAGACGAAGTGTCGTGTACCAAAATTTAGGTCAAGGTAACTATGACCCCAAAATCAGGAAATCACATTTTCATATGCCTGTCGAAGACGAGGTCATATAATGCGATGTTGCGTTCTGTCCATTCATCCATTAACATTTGTTGTCCATGCGATATCTCTAGTTTCAAGGTATGGAATGGTACCAAACTTTGAGTATACCTCACTGGCATGGCAAAGAGGAGCCATACATTTTGAGATCAATTTGTCCAAGGTCAAGGTCACAGGCCTTCAAAACTGAATGAAGTTTAGCTGACCATATGTGTTAGGTTGGAATATTTTCTCCCCTACATGTATATGGCATTCATCCAGTCTCATATTTGAAACAGCTACAACTGTTGTGAAATAACAACCATACATTTAGTAATTTAACGAGGAGAGGGATCCTTTATGAACTTCATACCTCTTTATTAACTCAAGAACAAAGGTTTACTTCATCACTTTCTTCTTCCTTCATGAAAAATTATCTCGTCTGAAAGGAATCCATTTGCAGAAAAACTACTATTTTCTTGTGTTTGAATATTGTCGATTTCAGTGTGGGATATGTGAGCTCTCGGCTCTTGCTTCAAGGTCAACTAGTTACCAAGAGTTAAGCTCGTTTTAGTTTATCATTCAATATAAGAGCTACCAATTGGAATCGAAGCTATCAAACAACCTTGAAATTTGGACCAATGTAATTCCAGATACACGGGCGTATATTGAAGCCCCTTGCGCTCTTGTTAACATTGCCGCCAATGTAAATTTTAATAGTGGTCTGCACCCTAAAAGGGTTGCATTTTCCGCTGATGTTAGGATCACTTGGTGTTGAAAAATGGACAATGGATAAGGCAGACCACGCAATGTGAGGGCGGAGACGGCGTATGGCTTTGTCTTTAGAACATTTGACGCTATTTTTGTGTGATTTGGTTACAGATTATTCGCGGTTGTTTTCTAAATTTTACAGTTGTCTGCTATATATATCGCTCGCTATAATATGCTATTGGGGCATGCTTCAAAGTTATGCCTGGAGAATACCCGTAACTAATCGAGGAATCGGGGGATTCCTATAGCTGTCCTCTGAAAAGGCCAAAATTATGTGAATATTGGTACATTGGCCGACAGGGGTAGTGTTCTTTAAACCCCTATTCAGCCCCAGTTGAAGTGACTCTATTCATCACTGCTTCAATCAGCCACGTAATGTTGAATGATGACAAGGGACTCCGCTAACAGTGCTCCAGCCGCTGGACGGAGGCTATATTGTATAGTTTTAACTAGACACACCTCAATTTTTCCATGTTTTGCAGGGATTAATGGACATTTGGTCATATTTAGCCGAGCTCGAGAACACGAAATAATAGCCGAAGTGGTTAGGGATTACCTTAAGTGACTTTTTCCGTGATAATAAAGTTTTTGGCTTGAATAGATACGTTCGTTCTCGGCTAATGGCGAACAAAAATGGCAGGGGTCAACCTTTACTGGTGTACTTGGTTGGCGGGTGGGGTCAGAATTCGTTGTATAATTGAAACGCGCTGTTCTTCAGCTGCAACTTCTGTGATTTTATTTGACCAGAAATAGTTTTTCCGTAAAACAGTTCCAAATTTCACAGTTTCACGATTCTGTTTTTATGATAAAACCAAACATTAATCTTAAAAATTGATGAAAATAAGCGGTTTTGGGGGCTACCATTGTAAAAAAATCACCATAATTCATGAGAAAGGCTAAAGAGGTCGTTTCAGGTGTTGAAATGTGGGCAAATGGGAGGAGCATCTTAGTAATTACTATTTGGGGCTCTGGTGATGGCTGCTCGAGTCACACATGATAACATTGTTGACCCATGAATTTGCCTGAGAAAGTGAAAAGTGTTGTATTTAGGTTGTGCTACATGAATTCGAAGCCCCATAATTCGTCAACCGCGCAGCGAATCTCACTGAAATTTTTCACATTTTCTAGCCAGTCAACAAGGAATACCCCTGCGTAGTTTGAAGGTGATTGAGCAAAATTACCTACTCTAGTAGGTACCAGACCACTATTAAAAATAGAAGTGAATTGTTTTAAATATTTTTTCCAGTCTCTGTTGCGAGGAATAATTGAAGGCCAGTGGTAGTTGATTGGAGTATGGTATGTGTTTGGTTCCGCTGTGAGTTTGATTTTAACTCAAGGCCTAATAAGGAGTTGCTAAGAGGGACTATTTGGGTGCCTGTGCACCGCTTTCTGAAAGCAGAGAAAAATGCCAAAATTATGACGTCATTTGTAGGAGCGCGCATAACTCAAAATTTCAATGGGCGACCCCCGTCAAGAAGTATGTCCGGTTGTAGTACTTGAATTGAAGTACTTATGGCCGAAATATGGAAGTCGAGACTTAATTAATGAATGGAGGAGATGCAATTACGTTAACAGTTTTTAACATTGCCGCCAATGTAAATTTTAATAGTGGTCTGGACCCTAAAAGGGTTGCGTTTTCCGTTGATGTTAGGATCATTTGGTGTTGAAAAATGGACAATGGATAAGACAGACCACGCAAAGTTAGGTATTTTTGGTTGAATTATGAAGTGTTTTAGTAAAATGTGAGAAAGGCCAGGCAATGTGAGGGCGGAGACGGCGTGTGGTTTTGTCTTTAGAACATTTGACGCTATTTTTGTGTGATTTGGCTACAGATTATTCGCGGTTGTTTTCTAAATTTTACAGTTGTCTGCTATATATATCGCTCGCTATAATATGCTATTGGGGCATGCTTCAAAGTTATGCCTGGAGAATACCCGTAACTAATCGAGGAATCGGGGGATTCCTATAGCTGTCCTCTGAAAAGGCCAAAATTATCAGAATATTGGTACATTGGCCGACAGGGGTAGTGTTCTTTAAACCCCTATTCAGCCCCAGTTGAAGCGACTCTATTCATCACTGCTTCAATCAGCCACGTAATTTTGAATGATGACAAGGGACTCCGCTAACAGTGCTCCAGCCGCTGAACGGAGGCTATATTGTAAAGTTTCAACTAGACACACCTCAATTTTTCCATGTTTTGCATGGATTAATGGACATTTGGTCATATTTTGCCGAGCTCGAGAACACGAGATAATAGCCGAAGTGGTTAGGGATTACCTTAAGTGACTTTTTCCGTGATAATAAAGTCTTTGGCTTGAATAGATACGTTCGTTTTCGGCTAATCGCGAACAAAAATGGCAGGGGTCAACCTTTATTGGTGTACTTGGTTGGGGGGTGGGGTCAGAATTCGTTGTATAATTGAAACGCGCTGTTCTTCAGCTGCAACTTCTGTGATTTTATTTGACCAGAAATAGTTTTTCCGTAAAACAGTTCCAAATTTCACATTTTCACGATTCTGTTTTTATGATAAAACCAAACATTAATCTTAAAAATTGATCAAAATAAGCGGTTTTGGGGGGTACCATTGTAAAAAAAAATCACCATAATTCATGAGAAAGGCTAAAGAGGTCGTTTCAGGTGTTGAAATGTGGGCAAATGGGAGGAGCATCTTAGTAATTACTATTTGGGGCTCTGGTGATGGCTGCTCGAGTCACACATGATAACATTGTTGACCCATGAATTTGGCTGAGGAAGTGAAAAAGTGTTGTATTTAGGTTGTGGTACATGAATTCGAAGCCCCATAATTCGTCAACCGCTCAGCGAATCTCACTGAATTTTCTCACATTTTCTAGCCAGTCAACAAGGAATACCCATGCGTAGTTTGAAGGTGATTGAGCAAAATTACCTACTCTAGTAGGTACCAGACCACTATTAAAAATAGTGCCGATCCGTTAACCCCCTTTAAGCAACCTCTGCCAGAGAAGTGAATTGTTTTCAATATTTTTTCCAGTCTCTGTTGCGAGGAATAATTGAAGGCCAGTGGTAGGTGATTGGAGTATGGTATGTGTTTGGTTCCGCTGTAAGTTTGATTTTAACTCAAGGCCTAATAAGGAGTTGCTAAGAGGGACTATTTGGGTGCCTGTGCACCGCTTTCTGAAAGCAGAGAAAAATGCCAAAATTATGACGTCATTTGTAGGAGCGCGCATAACTCAAAATTTCAATGGGCGACCCCCGTCAAGAAGTCTGTCCGGTTGTAGTACTTGAATTGAAGTACTTATGGCCGAAATATGGAAGTCGAGACTTAATTAATGAATCGAGGAGATGCAATTACGTTAACAGTTTTTAACATTGCCGCCAATGTAAATTTTAATAGTGGTCTGGACCCTAAAAGGGTTGCTTTTTCCGCTGATGTTAGGATCATTTGGTGTTGAAAAATGGACAATGGATAAGACAGACCACGCAAAGTTAGGTATTTTTGGTTGAATTATGAAGTGTTTTAGTAAAATGTGAGAAAGGCCAGGCAATGTGAGGGCGGAGACGGCGTGTGGTTTTGTCTTTAGAACATTTGACGCTATTTTTGTGTGATTTGGCTACAGATTATTCGCGGTTGTTTTCTAAATTTTACAGTTGTCTGCTATATATATCGCTCGCTATAATATGCTATTGGGGCATGCTTCAAAGTTATGCCTGGAGAATACCCGTAACTAATCGTGGAATCGGGGGATTCCTATAGCTGTCCTCTGAAAAGGCCAAAATTATCAGAATATTGGTGCATTGGCCGACAGGGATAGTGTTCTTTAAACCCCTATTCAGCCCCAGTTGAAGCGACTCTATTCATCACTGCTTCAATCAGCCACGTAATTTTGAATGATGACAAGGGACTCCGCTAACAGTGCTCCAGCCGCTGAACGGAGGCTATATTGCATAGTTTTAACTAGACACACCTCAATTTTTCCATGTTTTGCATGGATTAATGGACATTTGGTCATATTTAGCCGAGCTCGAGAACACGAGATAATAGCCGAAGTGGTTAGGGATTACCTTAAGTGACTTTTTCCGTGATAATAAAGTCTTTGGCTTGAATAGATACGTTCGTTCTCGGCTAATGGCGAACAAAAATGGCAGGGGTCAACCTTTATTGGTGTACTTGGTTGGGGGTGGGGTCAGAATTCCTTGTATAATTGAAACGCGCTGTTCTTCAGCTGCAACTTCTGTGATTTTATTTGACCAGAAATAGTTTTTCCGTAAAGCAGTTCCAAATTTCACAGTTTCACGATTCTGATTTTATGAAAAAACCAAACATTAATCTTAAAAATTGATCAAAATAAGCGGTTTTGGGGGTACCATTGTAAAAAAAATCACCATAATTCATGAGAAAGGCTAAAGAGGTCGTTTCAGGTGTTGAAATGTGTGCAAATGGGAGGAGCATCTTACTAATTACTATTTGGGGCTTGGTGATGGCTGCTCAAGTCACACATGATAACATTGTTGACCTATGAATTTGCCTGAGGAAGTGAAAAAGTGCTGTATTTAGGTTGTGGTACATGAATTCGAAGCCCCATAATTCGTCGACCGCTCAGCGAATCTCACTGAAATTTCTCACATTTTCTAGCCAGTCAACAAGGAATACCCATGCGTAGTTTGGACAGGATGGGGCAAAATTACCTACTCTAGTAGGTACCAGACCACTATTAAAAATAGTGCCGATCCGTTAACCCCTTTAGGCAACCTCTGCCAGAGAAGTGAATTGTTTTCAATATTTTTTCCAGTCTCTGTTGCGAGGAATAATTTTTAGGCCAGTGGTAGGTGATTGGAGTATGGTATGTGTTTGGTTCCGCTGTGATGTTGATTTTAACTCAAGGCCTAATAAGGAGTTGCTAAGAGCGGCTATTTAGGTGCCTGTGCACCGCTTTCTGAAAGCAAAGAAAAAAGCCAAATTATGAGGTCATTTGTAGGAGCGCGCATAACTCAAAATTTCAATGGGCGACCCCCGTCAAGAAGTCTGTCCGGTTGTAGTACTTGAATTAAAGTACTTCTGGCCGAAATATGGAAGTCGAGACTTAATTAATCAATCGAGGAGATGCAATTACGTTAACAGTTTTTAACATTGCCGCCAATGTAAAATTTAATAGTGGTCTGAACCCTTAAAGGGTTCCGTTTTCCGCTGATGTTGGGATCACTTGGTGTTGAAAAATGGACAATGGATGTGGCAGACCACGCAAAGTTAGGTATTTTTGGTTGAATTATGAAGTGTTTTAGTGAAATGTGAGAAAGGCCAGTCAATGTGAGGGTGGAGACGACGTGTGGCTTTGGCTTTAGAACATTTGACGCTATTTTTGTGTGATTTGGTTACAGATTATTCGCGGTTGTTTTCTAAATTTTACAGTTGTCTGCTATATATATCGCTCGCTATAATATGCTATTGGGGCATGCTTCAAAGATATGCCTGGAGAATACCCGTAACTAATCGAGGAATCGGGGGATTCCTATAGCTGTCCTCTGACAAGGCCAAAATTATCAGAATATTGGTACATTGGCCGACAGGGGTAGTGTTCTTTAACCCCCTATTGAGCCCCAGTTGAAGCGACTCTATTCATCACTGCTTCAATCAGCCACGTAATGTTGAATGATGACAAGGGACTCCACTAACAGTGCTCCAGCCGCTGGACGGAGGCTATATTGTATAGTTTTAACTAGACACACCTCAGTGTTTCCATGTTCTGCATGGATTAATGGACATTTGGTCATATTTAGCCGAGCTCGAGAACACGAGATAATAGCCGAAGTGGTTAGGGATTACATTAAGTGACCTTTTCCATGATAATAAAGTGTTTTGCTTGAATAGAGACGTTCCTTCTCGGCTAATGGCAAACAAAAATGGCAGGGGTCAACCTTTATTGGTGTACTTGGTTGGGGGGTGGGGTCAGAATTCCTTGTATAATTGAAACGCGCTGTTCTTCAGCTGCAACTTCTGTGATTTTATTTGGCCAGAAATAGTTTTTCCGTAAAACAGTTCCAAATTTCACAGTTTCACGATTCTGTTTTTATGATAAAACCAAACATTAATCTTAAAAATTGATCAAAATAAGCGGTTTTGGGGGGTACCATTGTAAAAAAAATCACCGTAATTCATGAGAAAGGCTAAAGAGGTCGCTTCAGGTGTTGAAATGTGGCCAAATGAGAGGAGCATCTTAGTAATTACTATTAGGGGCTCTGGTGATTTCTGCTCGAGCCACACATGATAACATTGTTGACCTGTGAATTTGCCCGAGGAAGTGAAAAGGTGTTGTATTTAGGTTGTGGTACATGAATTCGAAGCCCCATAACTCGTCAACCGCTCAGCGAATATCACGGAAATTTCTCACATTTTCTAGCCAGTCAACAAGGAATACCCATGCATAGTTTGGAGGTGATTGAGCAAAATTACCTACTCTAGTAGGCACCAGCCCACTATTAAAAATAGTGCCGATCCGTTAACCTCTTTAGGCAACCTCTGCCAGAGAAGTGAATTGTTTTCAATATTTTTTCCAGTCTCTGTTGCGAGGAATAAATTTTAGGCCAGTGGTAGGTGATTGGAGTATGGTATGTGTTTGGTTCCGCTGTGATGTTGATTTTAACTCAAGGCCTAATAAGGAGTTGCTAAGAGCGGCTATTTAGGTGCCTGTGCACCGCTTTCTGAAAGCAAAGAAAAAAGCCAAATTATGAGGTCATTTGTAGGAGCGCGCATAACTCAAAATTTCAACGGGCGACCCCCGTCAAGAAGTCTGTCCGGTTGTAGTACTTGAATTAAAGTACTTCTGGCCGAAATATGGAAGTCGAGACTTAATTAATCAATCGAGGAGATGCAATTACGTTAACTGTTTTTAACATTGCCGCCAATGTAAATTTTAATAGTGGTCTGGACCCTTAAAGGGTTCCGTTTTCCGCTGATGTTGGGATCACTTGGTGTTGAAAAATGGACAATGGATATGGCAGACCACGCAAAGTTAGGTATTTTTGGTTGAATTATGAAGTGTTTTAGTGAAATGTGAGAAAGGCCAGGCAATGTGAGGGCGGAGACGACGTGTGGCTTTGTCGTTAGAACATTTGACGCTATTTTTGTGTGATTTGGTTACAGATTATTCGCGGTTGTTTTCTAAATTTTACAGTTGTCTGCTATATATATCGCTCGCTATAATATGCTATTGGGGCATGCTTCAAAGTTATGCCTGGAGAATACCCGTAACTAATCGAGGAATCGGGGGATTCCTATAGCTGTCCTCTGAAAAGGCCAAAATTATCAGAATATTGGTACATTGGCCGACAGGGGTAGTGTTCTTTAAACCCTTATTCAGCCCCAGTTGAAGCGACTCTATTCATCACTGCTTCAATCAGCCACGTAATGTTGAATGATGACAAAGGACTCCGCTAACAGTGCTCCAGCCGCTGGACGGAGGCTATATTGTATAGTTTTAACTAGACACACCTCAATTTTTCCATGTTTTGCATGGATTAATGGACATTTGTTCATATTTAGCCGAGCTCGACAACACGAGATAATAGCCGAAGTGGTTAGGGATTACCTTAAGTGACTTTTTCCGTGATAATAAAGTGTTTGGCTTGAATAGATACGTTCGTTCTCGGCTAATGGCGAACAAAAATGGCAGGGGTCAACCTTTATTGTTGTACTTGGTTGGGGGGTGGGGTCAGAATTCGTTGTATAATTGAAACGCGCTGTTCTTCAGCTGCAACTTCTGTGATTTTATTTGACCAGAAATAGTTTTTCCGTAAAACAGTTCCAAATTTCACAGTTTCACGATTCTATTTTTATGATAAAACCAAACATTAATCTTAGCAATTGATCAAAATAAGCATTTTGGGGGGGGGGGTACCATTGTAAAAAAAATCACCATAATTCATGAGAAAGGCTAAAGAGGTCGTTTCAGGTGTTGAAATGTTGGCAAATGGGAGGAGGATCTTACTAACTACGATTCGGGGCCAAAATTATGACGTCATTTGTAGGAGAGCGCTTAACTCAAAATTTCAATGGGCGACCCCTGTCAAGAAGTCTGTCCGTTTGTAGTACTTGAATTAAAGTACTTCTGGCCGAAATATGGAAGTCGAGACTTAATTAATCAATCGAGGAGATGCAATTACGTTAACAGTTTTTAACATTGCCGCCAATGTAAATTTTAATAGTGGTCTGGACCCTAAAAGGGTTCCGTTTCCGCTGACGTTGGGATCACTTGGTGTTGAAAAATGGGCAATGGATAAGGCAGACCACGCTAAGTTAGGTATTTTTGGTTGAATTATGAAGTGTTCTAGTAAAATGTGAGAAAGGCCAGGCAATGTGAGGGCGGAGAAGACGTGTGGCTTTGTCTTTAGAACATTTGACGCTATTTTTGTGTGATTTGGTTACAGATTATTCGCGGTTGTTTTCTAAATTTTACAGTTGTCTGCTATATATATCGCTCGCTATAATATGCTATTGGGGCATGCTTCAATGTTATACCTGGAGAATACCCGTAACTAATCGAGGAATCGGGGGATTCCTATAGCTGTCCTCTGACAAGGCCAAAATTATCAGAATATTGGTACATTGGCCGACAGGGGTAGTATTCTTTAAACCCCTATTCAGCCTCAGTTGAAGCGACTCTATTCATCACTTCTTCAATCAGCCACGTAATGTTGAATGATGACAAGGGACTCCGCTAACAGTGCTCCAGCTGCTGGACGGAGGCTATATTGTATAGTTTTAACTAGACACACCTCAATTTTTCCATGTTTTGCATGGATTAATGGACATTTGGCCGAGCCGAGCTCGAGAACACGAGATAATAGCCGAAGTGGTTAGGGATTACCTTAAGTGACTTTTTCCGTGATAATAAAGTGTTTGGCTTGAATAGATACGTTCCTTCTCGGCTAATGGCGAACAAAAGTGGCAGGGGCCAACCTTTATAGGTGTACTTGATTGTGGGGTGGGGTCAGAATTCGTTGTATAATTGAAACGCGCTGTTCTTCAGCTGCAACTTCTGTGATTTTATTTGACCAGAAATAGATTTTCCGTAAAACAGTTCCAAATTTCACAGTTGCACGATTCTGTTTTTATGATAAAACCAAACATTAATCTTAACAATTGATCAAAATAAGCAGTTTTCGGGGCACCATTGTAAAAAATTACCATAATTCATGAGACAGGCTAAAGAGGTCGTTTCAGGTATTGAAATGTGGGCAAATGGGAGGAGGATCTTACTAACTACGAGTCGGGGCCAAAATTATGACGTCATTTGTAGGAGCGCGCTTAACTCAAAATTTCAATGGGCGACCCCCGTCAAGAAGTCTGTCCGGTTGTAGTACTTGAATTAAAGTACTTCTGGCCGAAATATGGAAGTCGAGACTTAATTAATCAATCGAGGAGATGCAATAACGTTAACATTTTATAACATTGCCGCCAATGTAAATTTTAATAGTGGTCTGGACCCTTAAAGGGTTCCGTTTTCCGCTGATGTTGGGATCACTTGGTGTTGAAAAATGGACAATGGATAAGGCAGACCACCCAAAGTTAGGTATTTTTGGTTGAATTATGAAGTGTTTTAGTGAAATGTGAGAAAGGCCAGGCACTGCGAGGGCGGAGACGACGTGTGGCTTTGTCTTTAGAACATTTGACGCTATTTTTGTGTGATTTGGTTACAGATTATTCACGGTTGTTTTCTAAATTTTACAGTTGTCTGCTATATATATCGCTCGCTATAATATGCTATTGGGGCATGCTTCAATGTTATACCTGGAGAATACCCGTAACTAATCGAGGAATCGGGGGATTCCTATAGCTCTCCTCTGAAAAGGCCAACATTATCAGAATATTGGTACATTGGCCGACAGGGGTAGTGTTTTTTAAACCCCTATTCAGCCCCAGTTGAAGCGACTCTATTCATCACTGCTTCAATCAGCCACGTAATGTTGAATGATGACAAGGGACTCCACTAACAGTGCTCCAGCCGCTGGACGGAGGCTATATTGTATAGTTTTAACTAGACACACCTCAGTTTTTCCATGTTCTGCATGGATTAATGGACATTTGGTCATATTTAGCCGAGCCCGAGGACACGAGATAATAGCCGAAGTGGTTAGGGATTACATTAAGTGACTTTTTCCATGATAATAAAGTGTTTGGCTTGAATAGATACGTTCGTTCTCGGCTAATGGCAAACAAAAATGGCAGGGGTCAACCTTTATTGGTGTACTTGGTTGGGGGTGCGGTCGTTGTGTAATTGAAACGCGCTGTTCTTCAGCTGCAACTTCTGTGATTTTATTTGACCAGAAATAGTTTTTCCGTAAAACAGTTCCAAATTTCACAGTTTCACGATTCTGTTTTTATGATAAAACCAAACATTAATCTTAAAAAATTGATCAAAATAAGCGGTTTTGGGGGGTACCATTGTAAAAAAATCACCATAATTCATGAGAAAGGCTAAAAGATCGTTTCAGGTGTTGAAATGTGGGCAAATGAGAGGAGCATCTTAGTAATTACTATTTGGGGCTCTGGCGATGGCTGCCCGAGTCACACATGATAACATTGTTGACCTATGAACTTGCCTGAGGAAGTGAAAAAGTGTTGTATTTAGGTTGTGGTACATGAATTCGAAGCCCCATAATTCGTCAACCGCTCAGCGAATCTCACGGAAATTTCCCACATTTTCTAGCCAGTCAACAAGGAATACCCATGCATAGTTTG